>JAUCBJ010004477.1:0-31157 GCA_032718475.1 Nemertoderma westbladi | reverse complement strand
ATCTGACTTATTTAAATACCATCGCTGCGCTCGGTCGTTTAATATCAAATCTCGGGACGAACGGTAAACAAAGCATATTATATTTACCGTACAATAGATACAGTAGTTATTAATTAACGTTATAATGTGTTAGAATATTAACGTTCAAATATTGATGCTAACTGGCTAAAGGCTCAGCTCACAGACTTAGTGGCTAGCCCCATATTATCAGATTATTGAACTACTTATGGCTGTATGGACAACTTCGGTTGGTAACAATAAGTATGGCAGTAATAATAATAACAATTATCCATAAAAACATTTGAAAATTTTTGAAAAACGTTGACAGAGCTGCGCTATAGCCTAATGTGCAGATAAATCTGATCAGTCAATTTATTGCCTGTTCTTTCTCAACCCTGTCCACCTTTTTCAAATTTGAAAAAGATAGAAAACAAAGCTGAAAAGGGTGGACATGCTATGTGACGCAACTCGCCCGTGATTGGTCTGTCCAAAATACACTGCAGCACTAATTCTGTAATTGCTGAATAGTAGGCCGATATGGAAAACCGGTAAGGGTCTGAGAGATTTTCTTGATTGTTGATGGCAGGAACAGGAGGCAGGGTACGCTAAGACTCTAAGGCTAGCTTGCTGCTATGCACTGATGCAATATACAGATATCTGGGTATAAGCATGTGTATAAGCCTATCTACTGCAGGACGTGACGCACGTACTGTACAGCATATGCACTGCATGTCTCTAGCAAGGACTACCTAGGCCATGGGACTACTGAAGCCTTCAGTCAGTAGTCCTTGGTCTTTAGACATGGACTTCTAGAATATTATTTATAAAGTAGCTATTGCATTGGTATGAATTAATATTCTAGAAGTCCATGGTCTAGATATATGGCTCAGAAAAATTATACAACATAGTTCATTATGGCCCGTTTGCTGGTAGATTATGCGGGAAGACGGTTAGCCAATCAAAGGAGAGTATTTTCGGTATCTCCACCGTCCGTTCCCTCTGCTCTGGCTGTGGTAACTGGCTCTCCTGATGAAAGGGCAAATGGCGGTGAATGTCCGTCTGTATGTCTGTCTATCCGTAAAAAAATGAAAATATGAAAATATAAAAGCAGAAGCAATATTTGAAATTTTCTGAAACTAAAGTGGTTTTTATGTCCTAACATTCGTTATTCACACTCGTTCGTTTAACCGTTATGCACTAACCTTTGTACTGTACCTCAGTTAGTTTGATTGCTGTGCTAACCTTTGTCCATGAGTTACTTTAACCGCCCCGCTGTCCTCTTTGTCCCTCGTTGTGCGAAATTTTTTACCAAATGTCCCTTCAGGGGCTCCGAGTTTATTACTGTATTACCTTCCAAAATGTAAATAAATTAGATTCTCCCATTAAAAAAATTATCCCATTTAATAAATTATATTAGACCTTACTCTTTCATATTAAGGCGAATTAAACAAACATATAAAACAGTTTAAACAATTTATTATAATACCCAGACCCACACAGCCAGGCTAAGGATGTATGTGACTTCAGGGAATAACACTTCACAGTTGAAACTGGAACAAGAAAATACTCCACACTATGATTGTCTAATGTGAACAGGCAACTTTCAAGTTAACCTCCAACATAAGTTAAGAGATTTCCAGCAACAGGTCACAATGAACTACTGTATGTTGTATTCATTTTCTCAGCCATATAGATACACGTCAGCACCAGAGCTACGTACGAACACCAGTAGAGTAGTAGTTTAAAAACTTTATTAAATTTATTAAAATCACTAAGAGCAAGGAGCAGGTTACTGTGTCGACATTTTCTAACCAAAACAATAAATTAACTTTATTTCACTTGTGGTCAATTTGCGCTAAAGATTATATTTTTCACATGAAATCAAAGTGCACCACTATCTGCACTACTCGACGGTTACAATATTAGCCTAGGGGCCCATCAAATGTTAAGGCGGCCCTGTGTTACACAAGTGTACTGGCTGACTTGGCGGACAGAATAATATATATACAGAATATAATTAATAATGTGTTTTTCCGGATGGCTTGTTGCTTATAGTAAAATGAATATGTCTGAAATGAATGTAATACTGTAGCAACCACAAGGGCGAACGTTAACTAACTCATTTATTGTATTGTGCGCAGAGGCGTAATCACAAATGTCGTCGAACCATCCTCAAGTAAGTGATCTGATAGCTGCAATAATTTTACCAGGAATCCCATATGCTCAAGCATGTTGAACAGACGTAGTCGGGAGACTGAATCGAAGGCCTCAATTATATAACAAAGACTACAGCCTTTCTTATTTGATACTGTAAACTAGAGTTGAAACAGAGACCTGTTTTTCTTAATCCCGGTGAACCAGAGCCCTACCCAGATAATTATTTTGAAAAATACCGGAGACCAGAGCCAGAGATCAGAGACTTTGTTTATTTTTCTACTTACAATTTGATTACTCCCCTATAGCACAAACAGGTACATACGGCCTTAGAACTATTTTTCTATGGTTCAATTACAGTAAAGTAAATCCAACCCATTTCAATCCTTACCCATTATTATAAGAAAATAAGCGCACATACAGTTTTGGGGGCTTAATTAATATTAATTTGGTTATTTGTTTATTAATTCGTTCTTATTTTGTTATTGTTAGTATAATATGTTACATAATTTAGTTTTGCGCCATAGGTACCGGTACTTTGTTAATTAAAGGCACTTATTTTACAATTGTTCAAATCATATACATTTCAATATACTATAAACTTAATAATTTACGAATACTTAGTGCACAGGTATAGTGCTCTACTCGCCCCATTTACAAGCCTCGTAATGCTCGCTCTCTCCATTTGGTCGTCATAGTATCTATCCTATAACAAATTGAATGGAGAACAGCCCTTTCTTTCACTTTTAAACATTATGAGTGCTCAAATTAAGCACCCTCATCCTTAAATAAGAACGACCTTTAGGTGCTAATTTAACTTAAAATTAAACGCACCTTAAATTAATTAAATATAAGATTATCGGTAGGCCCAACATTTATTAGAAATAGGTGTAAAAGTGAGTTTGTGTTGATTCAACACAATTATATATTCACTTGAAGCAGTGTATGTAAAATAGTTAAAAATTAAATAATTAATTGTAAAAAAATTGTAAAAAATAATCTTCATTTCACATTTTGTGTTGTACAGGATCTATTTTTAAATATCTATTTCTAATTTGTCAAATCACTGATCTCTGGGTAAAATGTCTGTTTTCAATACCCGGGAACCAGAGACCTATCCGGAAACCAACAAATAGCCCGGAGAATCCAGAGATCAGAGATCAGTGACAAGTCTCTGTTTCAACTCTACTGTAAACTCTTGAATAATTTTCTAAGCGCCAAAATCAGCTCCATTGTCCCACTACCTTAACGGAACCCATTGATTGCCCTTCTTGGAAACTGGCACCAACTTATTAGTTTTCATTACTTCTGTGACTCTATTTGTCCTGCATGTCTTTGTCCTATACATGTATGAGTTCCAAACACTTTTGAATACAATCTAATCCGCTCTGGATAACATAAGAATGATACACCGGGTTGATTGTCTTAAGTACTGTACAATGCAATTACCTCCAACCAGACCCAATCCAGCATTGGATGGGACTCATTAGTCACCCCAAGTTTGACACTTTAACAGAGCCGTCTCTGCTTTGTGGGGCGAGCCACGAAGTTGGCGGAGCCTTAGCGAATTGACACTGTTAGGGGGTGGGTCAATTTATGCAAATAGTTGTCGTCGTCGTTGTCGTCGTCGTTGTCGTCGTCGTCGTCGTTACGATTTTGACATGCTAATAACTTTGTCGGATTTAAAGCTGCCAAGTTGAAAATTTGTAGGTATCAATATGAGCAAAAGTTGAGATTTTTGAGAGACTTTCAGACACCATCAGTGCAATGGTCTCCCGCTAGAGGGCCACATGTCTAAACATTAAATGCCCTCCCATTTCTTTGCTTTTAATCCGTTTAAGCTGAAACTTGGCAGATATGTATTAGACCATTAGCTGTGACTTTCAAAGGAGGCGAATCCATCTGCAGTTCTCCAGTCTGCCGCTAGAGGGCCAACGTGACTATTTGCATAAATTGACCTACCCCCTAACAGTGTCAATTCGCTAAGGCTCTGCCAACTTCGTGCTGCGCGAAGTCCCCACTTCGTGTAGGACATTGCTTTCGCTGCGAGGACCAGCCAGTGCACAATGATGGTCAGCTTATGACATTCTTGATACCCTCTGAAAGGACACTGACCTAAGATGTGGATAATCTCTTGAAAGTCATATAGGTGATAGGGATTTATGGCAGCACTATTATTCATGAGCCACCATACCATATCATTATTAATGCAACTACAATGCAGCGGCCGATTGTACTATATATTTTTACCGATTGTGTAGGTAATATTATTGTAATATTAATGTCAATATGTGTGTAATATTGACAGGAAACGAATAATTGTGGGGAGACTTAACAATAGACCATTGTTCTGAGTATATACTTAGGATCTTTATTGATATTTTTATTGGATCTGCCGACGATAAAATGTATACCTTGCTAAAGCTACACGAAAAAGCATGCAGCGACTCTGTAACTAAATTTAGGATATTTTGTGGTAAAAACAGTGACATTCCATTAATGTACATTACATTACATGTCATTATTACTGTATACTGTTTACGGTGTACTGTATACAGTAGTAAGTAATTGTCAATAAAAAGCGCTCCAGGCGCTACCTATCTATCTATCTACAAAAAACGTGTTTTCGAAGGCTGCCTATTGTCCTCCTATTGTCTATTGTCTATATGGTTGAATCATGGATGTCTTATAATATAAAATCTATGGAGTCATTGAATATACGGTTGGTAAAAGTACTTCTATCTGTGAGGGTTCAAAACACCAAATTATGGATGCCTTCTAGAGGTTGGCTTATTACAACTTAACGTAGTTATTAGTAAAAAAAAACAGAAGTGATTAATGACAAACATATAGCGTGTCGTAATCTAAATCTCCCAATTCCTCAAGTGTTAGATGCAGAGAATATAAAACACCAGGGTATCAGGGTAAAAATACTTTTTTTAAACTAATTTTTGGGAATTAGTGAAAATAAGTTAGATTAATTAACTTAATTTTAAAAATATTAGTGAGAAAAAGAGCCTTTTTCAAATAAAACTTATTATTTTAATTCGAACTTCAAAAACATAAGCTCTGGATTGGCTCCGGATTAATTTTCCCAGAGCCGGAACCAGAGCAGGAGCCAGACAATTGGCCCAGAGTTCTGTTGCATACCTACTATACCGTCTTTCAGCATGCATATCAGCTATGGAATACTAGAACAATTTGTACAGTCAATATTATTTTAGAGTATAAATAAGTTTCTAGAAAGCAATGAATCAACCATATTGCAGTATTCGAAGATAATAAATATAATCCAGTTTCCTAGCAACATTTATATGTCTTCGAAGGGCGTACCAACAACGCAGTAAGGGGAAGTAACTATAAAAAAGTTACCGGAAAGTTTCTCTCGTTGTAGATGCGTAATGCTAAGCGTTGCGGCCTTAGCGTTGGGAGTGCGTGATTGAAAGTTAGGTTGCGCAACTTGGCTAGGTATATGGAAGTGAGAATGAGGCACTGGAATAGTGGCGTTAGGTTTAGGTATGTTAGAGTGCGATAAAAGAACAGGAGTGCCGGAAACATGTGGTTTGTAAGTTGTTTTACGTTGATTTGGGATAGAGAGTCTCTTACTGGTTCGTTTGCGTTTCTTAATATTCCGTTTGACAGCTGAACCAAATCGTTTCGCTATGGCCATAATGTCCATCCCGCATTTACTACGGACATTAACGAAACTTTCATCACCAACAACCATGAGAACTTCACTAGGTCGAGTATTAGTTGGGTCAGCTTCAATATTAGCCGGTTTACCTTTGTTCTTGGCATTCGATGGTGGACCAAAGCTTTGTATAGGGAACTCTATAGCAGTGGGCAGCGTCAGTCCAGCAGTAACGCATATGTGAGTCAGCAGCAAGTTTGTCATAAACCGTTGAGCCAGCGGATGCCAATGAATGCCATCCTTAGCCTTGTACTCTATGGAAAGACCAGACATACTACGGTATGCGTCAAAATAGTTTCTGTTCTTGATTTGTGACTGGTTTTGGATGATTTGTGCGAGGTGGTTGGCATCTAGGATGTTGTTGTTTAGCAACTCGAGGGAAGTTCTGTCTTCGTCTATTAAGAAACCACCCCGGGCGTCTAAAGACACTGGTAAAGCGTTCCACCAAATAAACATAGTGGACGGCGGAATAACGGAAGGCAATACGCCTACCAGTTTACTCAAATTCTCTGCGAAGTTCTCAACACATGGTCTGGGTGCGCCATAGCGGTTGAGGTCCCACAACGTAGACCCCATGACTACGATGTCGGGTTGGATGTTCTCTTTGAGGTACTGGAGGACGACCTTGCGGATATAATCGTTGTAACAACGCGTTACAAAGAAAAATCTAACGAGATAGAACTCGGTTGAGAATTCTCGAACTTCTCTGTAGGTTGTTCCGTTATGCATCGTACCTCCTTCCACCAGGCGGTCACCTTGGAAACTCGCATCGCCACGTAATTTCACTTCCGCTGTGGTCAGTAATCGCTCCTCCGACAACATTAACAATATATCTTTGTACGCGGTACGTAGAATGGAATCCCCTATAATAACAACGTGTTTGTTGCGAAATAGTAGTTTTAGTTCTTCTGAAGAAAACTTAGCTGAAAATGACGTCATCATCTACTTTGTTACCATGTAGTTCAAATCACAAATATTAAATTAAAAAAATATTAAACTAATGGAAAATGAAATCTAAACTAGTGTACATAGTTTAAGTAAAGAACCGGAGTTGCATAGAAATACTGCAATGGTTATTCAAGGTGCGCACTGTGTAGTATATTATATATAGATATAGTATTATATATAGTATACTGTATGCCGATATGACAAGCCATAAGCGAGCTTATTGTGATACGTTTGCATTTCTCCTGTCTGTCGCTAGAGTGCGAAATATCTGAATCTGAAAGTGAAAACCTTCGCTATATTTCGTTGTATGAATATGTAAAAGGCTCATCAATCTGCCAGCAGTTCTCGAAATGTTTGTCTTATTATTTTAAGAAATAGAGACAGGTGGACAAACAAACAGAAACTAAGAGTATAATATAATGTAACTGTATAATGCAGTATCCTCTCTCTACATGGCTCGCCCCACAACATAGAATGCATTAGGTTAGTTTTGCCAAATAGCCATTTGTGCTGTTATGTGAATTTCCATAGAGTTTCTATAATTATAATACAACATCAATACCATTCCAATACTGAAGAATTAGCCAAACCATTATTACAATACAAAATCGTAATGTTATCTTGTGGTTTTCTAGAGATTGCTGCACACGTATGGTATTATTATTAATGATAATTTATTCACCGGGGGAAGATAAAAATATAAAATTATTGATAAAAGCCAATTTGAATTTCACAATATGGTAATATTTAATTCGTAATAATATCTATCTAAAAAAATCTAAAACTA
The DNA here is from genome assembly GCA_032718475.1 of Nemertoderma westbladi. Classification (NCBI taxonomy): domain Eukaryota; kingdom Metazoa; phylum Xenacoelomorpha; order Nemertodermatida; family Nemertodermatidae; genus Nemertoderma; species Nemertoderma westbladi. The sequence continues at coordinate 23,577 of JAUCBJ010004477.1, read as the reverse complement.
AAACTAAATTGAAAACTCTTATCAAAAATGATTAACTTCTTAATTACTTGATTTCTAAACCAATTTATTTAACAAGATGCGTATAAGTTTGCATTTATGTAATTAAATTGAGAATCGATTTCTACATTAGCCCAATAGCCCAAACACAATTTTGTCTCTGCACTGGCAATATAATTCAAACTGAAATTTATTGCCAATCAGTAATCAGAGACATGCCTAAAGCAGCATATAAGACTACACGGTGCCTGAATTCTACGGTAGCAATGACCTGAGAATGTGCACTTTCATCATATTTGGGTAAAGGTTGAGTTCCTACAGATAGTATAAGGAGGGCTGGAAAATAAAAATAGACAGATAAACGGTCTTCTTTTTGAAGCTCTGGCAAGTTGATCTGGAATGTGAGACTTCTTGATTCCTGCAATAGAGAATTCGGGAGGGTTGATAAGTTTTAAAGCAAGACGGGGGGGGGGGGGGGGGTTACCTAAATTTACTTAATAAATATTATTAAAGAGCTCCCTACAGTGCTTGTGTGCAGCTAAAACGGTAAGCTTGCAAGACGAATGCATGATTTACTGAGAATATCGGTCATAATCTCACTTCATGGAATACTGTACAGTGTACAAAACTTTTACTAAATAAATTTCAATGCTCACCGATCATTTCGCCGAGTGTCAATACTTATATACAATACATATACTCTTACACGAAGTGGGGCCTTCGCGCAGCACGTGACTTAAATTTAATTTAAGTACTAATTCGAAAGTATTACTGTATTAGCAAATTTTAAGCAGATTTCGCCTAATCACTTTTTACCTCTTTCATTTCTATTCAGACATTTCTGACTCTAGCGGTATAGTGAGAACTGAAGATGGATTAGGGTCTCCAGCCCCACAAAGACACAGCCTATGGATGAATAGTACATACGTACATCGGCCAAGTTTCATCTTGAATAACGGATAACGAAATGAGAGACGGATCTCACTTTCAGAAATTTCGTCGTATAGCGGCAGACCGATTAAATCTCCCCCCCCCCCCCCCCCCCCCCCCCACAAAGACGCAGCATGTGGTCCAGAATATATGGCAAGATTCAGCTTAAACTGATTAAAATCAATGAGACGGGAGAATCTATTCACTTTCAGGCATAAAGTAGTCCTATAGCGGGTGACTGTTGAACTGATTTTCAACAAAACAAATTTTCAACTTGGCAGCTTTAAATTCGACAAAGTTATAAGCATGTCAATATCATAACGACGACAACGATTTCACTTTCAGACATTTGGCCCTCTAGCGGCAGACTGGAGAACTGCAGATGGATTCGCCTCCTTTGAAAGTCACAGCTAATAGTCTAATACATATCTGCCAAGTTTCAGCTTAAACGGATTAAAAGCAAAGAAATGGGAGGGCATTTAATGTTTAGACATGTGGCCCTCTAGCGGGAGACCATTGCACTGATGGTGTCTGAAAGTCTCTCAAAAATCTCAACTTTAGCTCATATTGATACCTACAAATTTTCAACTTGGCAGCTTTAAATCCGACAAAGTTATTAGCATGTCAAAATCGTAACGACGACAACGATTTCACTTTCAGACCTTTGGCCCTCTAGCGGCAGACTGGAGAACTGCAGATGGATTCGCCTCCTTTGAAAGTCACAGCTAATGGTCTAATACATATCTGCCAAGTTTCAGCTTAAACGGATTAAAAGCAAAGAAATGGGAGGGCATTTAATGTTTAGACATGTGGCCCTCTAGCGGGAGACCATTGCACTGATGGTGTCTGAAAGTCTCTCAAAAATCTCAACTTTTGCTCATATTGATACCTACAAATTTTCAACTTGGCAGCTTTAAATCCGACAAAGTTATTAGCATGTCAAAATCGTAACGACGACGACGACGACGACAACGACGACGACAACGACGACGACGACGACAACTATTTGCATAAATTGACCCACCCCCTAACAGTGTCAATTCGCTAAGGCTCCGCCAACTTCGTGGCTCGCCCCACATACTCTTGCATGTTAAAAAATAAGGTAAATGGTACTGTACAAATCTGACAAATACTGGGATTGTAATTCATCTTGCATTATATAAACTAACGAACAAATTGGCAATTAATATGGCTGATATTTACTTCCTTTTCATGTATATTTTTCAGAAATATTTCAGAAGCATTAATTTACATATTTTCAGGCCCTTTCATCCCATTTTACCAAATTTTTTACTTTCAGGGATTTTAAGTTCCATGCGGTATAGGGTTCTGCAATTTTAGTGGCAACACTAGAGACATCTAACCCAGGGTAGGGTATTCCTTAAATACCCCTGTAGGTGTTGGGCTGGGCACCTATGGGTAAGATACAGCATAGCGCACTACCCAACTAACAAATTTCCAACTAAATCTCCCACTTTCTTCTCTAAAACGCTCAAACTACCGTCCCAACTTCAGAAAAATAGAATAAAATTGGATTACTTAAAATCAATGTCACACCACCACTGCCTTTTCATTACATTTATAATGATATCAACAACCCAAAGATACCCCACTTGCTATCATCTTATTGTTAAAGCGCGATTTTATTGATGGAGATAAAATTAAAACCCTGTTATATTGAATATTCACCAAGCATCAACTTGAAAAGAACAAACCAACAACACCTATGGGAAATTTTTTAAAACGAATAAACATGTCAACTGTTGATTTATGACTCCAGCTAATGGACTATAAACAAACACCAGTGACTCTCGAATTACAGACCTTCCAACCACCACGCAATGCTCCCATTCCTACACCATTAATGAAACACTCATAACCGACCTTAGGATTAACCTCCCCTCCATTCCCCACACGGCGGGCAGCATTATTAGTCCTTCAGAATATAAGTCATCAATATCAAATACTGTCAACCCCTACAGGCAACAGACCAACTATCCCACTGACTTATACAAAATAAACCAATAATGACGAGAGCAATATGAGATAGAGGTTACACATTTAACCTGATAACAACCATTACGATCAGGGAAAACATGCCTCATATTAACAAACATTCCCACTCCCTAGCACTATTCTACGGTCTTGGGAGGTTAGTGCCCCCCCCCCCCCCCCCCCCCGGGCCAATAGTTTATGGGGCGTCTCAAGAAAGTCATGGGCTGACCACCACGCCCACCCTCCCCACATCCCCACGGCGCTGCCAAAGTTCAAGATTGTAGTATTGTACACTGCATAGGCTAGTTAATTATTTAGTGCGCTCTTAAAATAATTATTATCTAGAGCGCGATATAGATTATTTTTATTTGTTTGGTTTTGATTATTGCTATTGGTTGGACTGTTTTGTTGGCGGGCATTTCAAAATGCCTGATCTCATCATTCTCTACACCGCAGACTGGTAACAGATTTATAATTAATTAGCATGTTCCACCCTTGCACCCAAGGTGTACTAAATAACAGGTCATGCAGCGAGCTGATTGCTGAAATTAGCGGAGGCCGATCGTTTCCCTATTTATGACACTATTTTCATAATATTTTCTTAGAAACCCATCTTATGCATCTTTGGTTAGGTGGATATGACTAGGGTTCATAGAAATGTAATAAAATGTCTTTCTGGAATTTTTATCTTGTAGTTGCCAAGGTAACCGGGTGCAAAGTTCAAATTTCGAGCGCCTGTAATTCAAAACGACAAGGGTTTCTGTTCTTGAGATTTGGTATAGGAGTAAAGGGAATAAAAGTCTATCAAATTATTTTACATTTTAATTTTTTTTCAATCCCGTTTCCATGGTGACGGGAATTACGATAATTTCCCATTATGACCGCCAGATTGAAATTGGGCTACTATTTACTACTTAAATAATTTTCAACAAACACGCCTGGTGATTGTCCTTTATTTCTAATAATTGCTAACCGAAATTTAATATTCTGGAATGTCAAAATCATGCTATAACAGGTCTTGCTCTCTGATTGGACAGTTTAGTTTATTTGCAAATATTGACTCTTAAAACTATGATTCACAATTGACGAATTATAAAATAAAATGTTGGCAATTTTAACTTATTATTTAGACTGACAAACCGAATAAAAATGGTGTTTTATAGAATTGGTAGAACTTTGCACCCGGTTACCTTGGCAACTACAAGATAAAAATTCCAGAAAGACATTTTATTACATTTCTATGAACCCTATTCATCATATCCACCTAACAAAAGTAGCATAAAATAAGTTTCTAAGGAAATATTATGAAAATAGTGCCATAAATAGGGAAACGATCGGCCTCCGCTAATTTCAGCAATCCGCTCGCTGCATGACCTGTTATTTAGTACACCTTTCTTGCACCCTACACCATTACCTGACTTATGCATTTGAACTTCCCGCCAAATCAGTTCAACCAATCAAATCAACAATTATCTAGAGATCACTAGATAATTATTATCTCCAGCACAGGTAGGAATTCATGCATATGCGTGAGCGCTCAGGTACACAGGTACGGTAAACTTGGCGTTTCGAGATCACCGCGCACCTAAAATTGGCTCGTCTTCGTCGCGCACCTTATCATAATCCTACAAAATCGCGCAACGCATATCACAAAAAATTAAAAATATCGCGCACCTCGACCTCATAAGAACAATTTTTCATTCCTTTTTTACGCGTTTGAACGTTTCAAAGCTTATCTTAGCATATTGAATCTACAGAATAAATGTAAATGCAACATCAAAATTGTTAATAGGCCCTATTAAAGTATTAAAAAGTAATTTGTTAATCCATTACCGCATCCATTAATCCATTATCATTACAGCATTACTCGACTTTATAAAAATGGTGTATAATAATTAACGTACAGTAGGCCTATGTAATTAACTCATACTTAATACATAGATACACTAACTAAACATAAGATAACAACAGCTGAACAATAGCTGTAATAGCTGTAATAGTTAAAATAAATTGATCAATTTTCAGCACCACAATTATTATGATGAAATGGTAAAAGACCTTTTAACAATGTGAAATGAAAAATAAACGCGAGCAAAGCGAGCGCAATTTTTTGTGTATTTTCGTGATTTGAATTAATTTGGGGTGCGCTTTAGACAGACAGTCAAGAGCTGCGCGCTGCTGCGCAACACGCACCTTTCTCACCTGAGTGCGCATCTAGCATATGGTACACGGTCATTCGCGCAGGTACGCGTCCGAGTTTTGCATCATGAATTCCAACCTGGAACCAGCACTCTAAATAAATTTTATTTTTCAAAATATCCCTTTAGTGTAGCTCGGTATACCGAACCGAAACGTCTGTTACCCACTGCCACTACATGCTGAAATGTACTACAGTACTACGCCATCGCCATATGCGGATCGGTAAATACGCCAATTTTAACAATAAAGTATAATAATGTATAAAACTTAACTAGTACCGGTACTGGTACCTTACCTAACTAAATACCTTCCAGCCTACGGTACCTTAACATCAATAACAGATCTGTTATCAAAATTTACATGCCGGTCATTCTCACAGCACTGGTAGCAATATCGCCTATCAGTATACATACATAAATTTAAATTGACTACAACTATCCTAAAATGTAAATGTAATACCTGAATACTGTAATACACATTACACCACTACACACCCCTAATGAGTGAAATGAGAATGAGACAGTGCCGCAGAATGTTGAAATTTGCCTCTTACCGCCTTCCTGCAATATTAATATCTATTGATCCATTTGATTGGTTATTCTAATCGGCTCACACTGTCCTTTGGTTGGCTTACTGCCCTTTATTAGAGCAATGTTATGTCGTAGGACACCTTAATTCTGGGCCAATGCAACGGCGAGGCATATTACTTATGTTGTAACAGATTAATTCGACATTCTCAGCACCTGATAGAGACAGACAGGAGGTTTGCGGCTTGGGGCAGTTGTGGCGGATTTACGGGGTATGTCACCGTCACCATCATTGACATACCCAAAGCGACCTCTATACTAGGGTTGCTGTATTTATACTAGGTACTGGTACTAGGTCAGTATGTATCATAATTATAACAATTCCGCTCGCTACGCACGGGCACGCGTTTGCTTACATAACTTAAAGGACATAGTTATTGAAGTTATTGTCTGATTTCCAATCTGCCAAATATGTGGCATTTGTCTGTATTTTATCAACATATTTACAAATAGACCAATTTCATTATTTTAATTTCCATTTTGTTGCAAGTTTAGAAAATTTTGATGTGGCTCGGTGCCAAGCCCAAATTTAGGCAAGGGCGGCCAGATTTTAAGCTTGTGTGGCGCGTATTTATATTTTGGATGGTGCGCATCCGATAAGTATTCAAACTAGAATGGCGTTGTGGGGGGGGTCTGCCCCCCCCCCCCTTCAAAATTTTTAAATACGCCACTACTTGGGGGGGGGGGGGGGGGGGGGGGCAGTGGTGGATCTAGGGTACGACCAAATGAAAATAAAATATTCATCGGCTATTATAGGGACAGGAATTTTGAACTCTACGTGGTCAAATTTCCTGTTAAAATGTTGAACTCTGAGTTTTGTGTACTATATGATTCAATATTAATTAATTATATTTTAATTAAGATTTTAATAAAAATGCTAAATTTGATCTTAACAATTTATTATTAGTATTATTAAACAAGGACAAAATCATTAAGATTTCCTACATCACCCTGTTGACTTCCTTCTAACGAATCGAATCGCCTTTTGCTAAGAGTTGAATTTTGGACCCAGGTCTAAATAATGTAAAAAGGCATAAAAGTTAAATTTTTATTATTATTTAGAAATTAAATTACGATTTATTATATTGAAAGTAAAATTATGAAAGAAAAAAAAGCGGTACTTTCCGCTTATATCGAATAATTATTTATCCTTTTTTTATTTTAGAAAGTTGTTTAATGGTTAAATGTTTTTTAGAAAGTATTCCTCAAGATAGTAATAGCATTTATTACTCCTTTGACTATCCCTCATCCTCGAAAATGCGGATTAAAAAGTCGGAAAGAAATTGTTCTTTCTTTTTGTAAAAAATAAAATTATTTGATGATTCATGATATTCCAAACTTCATTCTGACTAACATTGTCTGCAGCTGTAAGACGCCCCATGCCGAGAACCAATTTGGCTCTTACTTTAAAAGCTTCACCATATTAAATAGATTGTCTGAGTTGCTGATTCAACTACTGTATGCTCTGGAGTCACAGCCTATAGGATCGGACAAGTGGAGGTATGTCTATAGTGGTGTAGTAGTGTACCCCTGGACTAAAAGGGAGAAACCCAATCCGAGGTGAATTTAGTATGTAAGCAATAAATAAAGGAGCGATTGTGGTTGGTGTTAATTTAGCCAGTAATGTTGGAGGAAGATTAGTTTCAAACTGAGTTTCCATTCGCATACATAAATCACGCCAATGAAGAATTATTCTTCTCATATTTAATGGTTACGGTTGGCCAATCAATATATTTTTTGGATAAACAAATTAAATTTAAGATTAATTAATTAATTTCAATATTTTCTAGACTACCGTTTGTCATAAATCAATGCGAAATTAAATAAATAAATTAGTACACTATTTGTCACATCTGTTACAGTTTGTGGAAGTATTGGCAGCCTAAACTCAAGTATAATTTCCTGAGGGTCTAATGTAATGTAGTAGTAGGATCTTTAATAGGACGCCTCGGGTTGGGTCGGTACCGGGGGTGCCAACTGCCAATTGAATTTGGAATTACCGACCATCGTTTTCGCAACAACAATTTAATTACTTAATACCGTGATAATTGACGGTTTGGGGGGGTGGGGGGTAACCAATCACCCTTCACGCACTCCTGTTGTTTTTTTAATTTGTTTAATTTGTCTCCATTATGGTTAAAAATGCGCAGAAAACTATGTACCATCGAAATGAGAATGAACTAAAGTAAATGAAAATCTGAAAAAAAAAGTTTTAGCGCCCCCTAGCGGCTTGCGTAAGATTAAAAAAATCATTCAATCATCAAATCAAAAAAATTAATGTTATTTCCCATTTTCATTTTTCGATGCCACCTTTTTTGGAACCAGTACAGTATGTTAAATTTCATCATATTCTTCGGCCACTTATTTTATTTTCATTTTCTACATCTGATACTGTTTTTGGCAATTTTGTAAAAATATATTCAACATTTTTAAAAAAATTTAAAAATCCACGTTTTTTTATGTTTTTTCTTAAAAAAAATGCGGAAATATTCTGAAATAAAAGAAAGGCCTAAGAATATTAAAGTTTGATATAACTTTCATAGGTATAGTTTCGGAGGAGTTAACGGTCTTCCATGTTAAGATTTTAACTATGGGGGTTTTCATGGTCGCTGATTTCATTTCTGAGGTGAGTTTTCTCTTTTAATGAAATCTAGTTAGTCTGTTTGTCTGTCTGTCGGCCTTTCTGACTATCCGACAATCTATCCGCCAAATAAAGGGCAGATCTTCTAGCTAAAGGTTTAACTGTAGGGGTTTTCTGGGTCGCAGAATCCATTTCGAGTGTCAGTTTTAACATTTGATGACTTCTGTTTGGCTGTCAGGCTGTCGGTTATATTTTGACGGTAGACTGACAGGCTTACAGACAGGAACCACGACTCCAAATTTGAATACTGATATCAGGAATGAAGTCACGGACCAAGAAAACCTATGTTGGAAATGTTTTAGACAGATAGTATAAATTCCATTGTTTTGGAGAGATTCTGACGGACTGAAATTTGGCCGCAAATCCAATATGCCATGAAAATCTGTCATGAATTTGCACATTAAATTATATTGTCTAATTCATTTTGTTTCGTGGCGGCTTTCATAAAGTCACCATTGTAGAAGAGTTCTACCTGCTTCTACCCTCGGACAGCTGCAGCAGTACAAGCAAGCAAGCACATGCAGATTGAACTTGTAGTCAATTTTCACGGCAAATATTCACGTCAGATAATACAAATAGATTAGTATTGTTTTTGTTATGAAAATTATGGCCGTTCTCGGCCATCCATCGTAAGGTTGAGAAAAATTTACATTACGTATGATAATTTAACCTACCCAACCCAGTCCAGGCAGATAGAGGACCGAGGACGTGAATGATGATTCCCGAGGACGGGAATCATCATTCATGTGAGGTTGAGGTTGAGGTTGAGGTTTTATGGTTTGGTTATGGATGTTTGCTCAGGTGAGGAGTACGCGTGTATTGTAGGTCTACACGTCTACGTTATATACAATATTTTAAATAGGGAGCCAGGCCTAAGAGCCTGGGCTGGGAAATAAACTGTAACCTGTTCTATTGCTTTTAGTTTATTGTTTTGGTTAGAATAACAAACCACTGTAACCTGCTCCTTTTCTGCTTAATTGATTATTTAACATGGAGACGAGTTATTGATTCACAGGAATAGAATTTGCCTCCAGTTTCCTATCTTTTTAGGTGATTTCATCATGGAATTTTATTAAAATGTTATTTATCTTAGCCATTTAGGGCCCGCCATCTGTTACAATGCACTACTTACTACTGCCTTGCCGTCCCTAAATTTTAAGGAAATTCAATTATCAATGTACTGTACGCTATGGGTATAGGATAGGTACAGTACATACAAAAATGATAATTCTTATCTTATTTACAGTCATATTGACAATGAATATCCCAATATAATCATGACATTATATTTATTTGTCATTGTGATAAAGATCTTCGTGTTTGCATATTACAATACATGTTTGGTGTGTACAGTCTAATAATAATAGAAAGTTATATAAGTAAGCTGCGGGTGTAGGCCATGTTTAAAAGTTCAATGTAATTCTAAAAGCATTTACATACGGTACATTATCACACATATATATCCGCACATTATTATTATTCCATAATCAGCAAGACTACCGGTATTTTATTTCAAAGTTGAGTTACAGTATTATGTACTGCCGAAGGTTGAAGAGGATGTAGACATAATGTAGAACTTTATACGGCGCTTAAAAATTGTTTTTACGGCGGGTAGATTCCATTGGTGTCCATAGGACACAACATAAGTTAGGCCCGGCCCGGCCCGTTACCTTTACGTCTCTACCCTTTACGGGTACTGGTTACTGGAATGTGTGCTAAAGGATGTTGATTATGGTCTTTATGATGCTGATGAATTACATGACTGATCGGATCGCGGATTGTGGATTGCGTTGCGCGGACGACCGGAGATGCATCCATCCTACTGTAGTTGTGTGGCAGATGTATTGATACATCTGAGATTATATGAAACTTGCCAGATATGTACTAAACCTTTCCCTCATCAATTAAGAGAAAGGAATAGGCGAAATAAATAAATGAAAGATATTTCATTGTCATTCATTGTCGGTGGTCCTTTGTCGTCGTAGCGTTTTCAACCCTGCTTTAACCTTGTCCTGTCCTGCCGCCCATTACATGCCATTTCTAGATAATGGTGAAAATTAGTAAATTTTTATAATTTTTGTTTATATTTTGCTCGGTAAAATCCAAGAAAGCCATAATAGCACTTATTGTGTGTTACAGCAGTGACATGCTTACTCGAACAACACCTTATATTTTTTGCATCACTATTACAGTACTACCTACCTACTACTGTATTACCTACCATGACCATTATGAATTAAGTGAAAGCATAGTTCTGTAGTTTGTAAACAACAGTATATTTAGCATATTTCCCTTTTACTGGTTTTGTTTGCGCGGGATTAATGTTATATTACTGTGTTTTAATGGCTCACATAATTCTTTATCTTTAGTAGCCTACATATCTACTAACAATGTGGGAATTCGAAGACCTGGTTTTTGTACAGTAGTAGTCCTATATATAGCTGCTAGGCCACCAATGACCAATGAACATTCTGACATTCCAAGATTGGCACCTGTCTCCTCATTCAAAGGCTCTTAAATATTTTAATAACTACCACTGGTTAGCATAGGTGCCTTTATTGTTGTATATTTGCTGTATCACCCCAGGACACCCATATGTATTTGGAGACAATTATCTGGGCAGCCATAGCCAAGAATGTGTTTAGGTAAAGTTGCCAGATTTATAACAATAACTTTTATCAACCACCGCTGTTCCATGGAATGGCACTCCTGTTAGAATAATTAATTACGTTCTCTTGTTGTGGTTGTCTATGTCCATTCTTAACAACAATTTTATTATTTTTATTTTATTGTGTAGGTCTATTTACCAGTGAACTGAATACCTACTTGGAACGCCGTGACCGCCCTTTGGATTACGAAATACGACAGCCTAACAAACCATAATAGTTTCAATTTCTGTATTTATTGTAAACTAAAGAATATTTCGTGTTTATATTTGCTTAAAAGTAATATAAATAAAGTAAAATGTGATAAGGGGGACTCTTGTACTATATATTACTATATCTGCTCGTTGAATTTAGTTTCAAGTATGGATGATCTGATCAATTCACATTTTAAGAATAAAGAAGACGAGTACGATTTTGTTTTAAGTTTTTAATAATTGTATGTATTTATGTACGTATGTACGTAGCAATTTATCCATAACTACTTCAACTAAATGATTATAAAATGAATCATTAAAATAAGTGGTGATATTAATTGACTTTTTATCTAATAAATGGGACGTAGCATTTGCAAGTAAAGTGACTTTATATTTATTCGAACAATTATATAATTGATTTATTATTTACCACTTTATAAAGCAAACTATTCTACTGTGTTGTACCTAAGCTGTACTTATCTTTAAGAAATTGATTACATAATTAAATAATTACTCCCTAAATTGATAATTATAAATATTTGTTTTGTAGAAACAATGGTAATATTACCAAATGGTAATATTACCAAATGGTAGTATTTTCGAACAAACAATAATGATATTGTAATTGGCAGTATAATAGCTGGTGCCTTCCCGAAGAAACATGCCTGTATTCCATACGAAAACTATAGAGAGTATTCTAGAACCGGTTGCTCAACAGGTTTCCCAACTGGTTATCCTACACGAGGAGGGAGAATGCGGTAATGCGATCCCAGATCTAACCGAACCAGTTCGATGTGTGGCCGGTGCCGTTGATAATCTCCTACAGGTTGGGCGAGACCTAGCCGCGTCGACTTCCGATAAAATACTCCAGCAAGATATGCCGATCCCGTTGGAACGAGTTGAACAAGCATCGGGGTTGCTGATCAAGTCGACAAAGTTGTTGAGGGAGGATCCACATTCTTCAGAAGCTCGAAAGGTTCTAATCAGCGGTTCTAGGGGCATTTTGAGCGGCACTTCTGCGTTGTTACTGACCTTTGATGAGGCAGAGGTTCGCAGGATCATACGAATGTGTAAAAGCGTTCTAGAATATCTCGCCATTTCCGAAGTAGTGGACAGCATGGAGGATTTGGCGACGTTTCTTAGGAATCTAACCCCGGGTTTGACCTCCATGACCAAGAGCATAGAAGTGAGGGAAAAGGAGTTAACCCACGCTAATCACCGTGAGATGCTGTGTAATGCCCTGATTAACGTGAAATCGTTAACCCCCATTCTGGTGTCCGCTATTAAAATGGTGGTGAATACCATGAACACCTCGGGGTACCCACAAGCGGTGGACAATCGGAACTACGTGGTGCGGCAGATTAGCGAGGAGATCTACGAGATGGTTCGGGTGTTACAGTTGACGACAAGTGATGAGGCCTCGTGGGAGGAAGATGAACTCAGATCCATGAAGCGATTGGCCGGCTCCATTGTTGGTAAGATCGACATGGCTAACGATTGGCTGATTCATCTCAACATGGAGGGGGGAGGGGCCGGGGAGCAGAGCCTCAGGGAACTTCTCTCAAAGACCGCGGATTTCTCTAGAATTGTTACCGGTCCATTGCGATCGGATATAGAAACCCTGCGAGACCGCATGGATCGGAATGTTGGTGAACTTTCTCGGTTTAGGGCCCAAGGTCGCGGTGAATCTCCCGAAGCTCGAAAATTAGCTGCTGAAATTCTAGAACAATTAAATATACTGAATTCCTTTTTAACAGCTGCGGTTCACAACCAAGCATACACAGGGCCGTCTAAACCCGCGCCAATATTCGCGGCTATGATAGACCAAGCTAACCAATGGCTTCGTAACCCCCTTGGGGCCAAACACAACATCGGTTTCCAAGCCTTAGGAGCACTCGTCACAGAAGCAAGGAAACTAGCTGATGCCGTTAATATAAACCCGGCAGTTCGTTCTAATATCCTAAGTAGTTGCGATGATATTGTATCACAAAGCGGTAATCTAAACGCCGCTATAGAAAACAAAGGAGCTCACAGCCCTGAAGCCAAACAAATAACGTCTCAACTAGCCAAGTTGTTGAATGATCTCAATAACTCCGTGCAGGAGTCTATAGTGGATAAGGTTTCGGATGACTTTATGGATACGAGCTCGCCGTTACGCCAGCTCGTTCATACAGCATACCTTCCAATGAGTCAGCCCAACAGACAGACGGAGTTTGGAGCCGCCAAGGTCGGGTTCAACAATCACGTCGATCGGATGGTGGCCACCGCGGTGCTTGTGGCGCGCCGTGGGCGTTCTAGAAACCGCGTGTTAGTCGAGGCCCTGGAGAACACGGCAGGAACGGTCTCGTCTATGACGCAACAAGTGGTCAACATCGCGTGCGTGGTATTTGATAATCCTGACGACGGAATGAACAAAACACATCTGGAGATGCTACAGAAGGAGTGGCTAAACAACGTAGATAAACTGACAAAGTTGGTCGATTCTGCCACAGATGTAGGAGAGTTTGTGCGAGCTAATGAGTTGGCGATACGGAGAGACACTGAGTTCTGTGAGCGCTCAGTGGCAGATAGGAACGTCCCTGGTCTAGTAAAGGGCGCCTCTAGCATCGCGCGGCGTTCCAACAGAGTGCTCACAGTGGCCAATCAGGAGGTAGATAATTCGGAGGACCAATCGTATTGCCAAGGAATCAGTGTTGCGTCTTCCAATCTCGCATCTTCTATCGCCCCTATGGTAGGGTCAGCTAAGATTTTAGCGGCTGGTATCACTGAGACAGGGAAGCATTCTGATTGGCGGGTTAAGAACGAAGGCCTTCGCACGGCAGTGCGCCGCGTGGGGGATGCATTGTCCCCGCAGCTGGCACCTCAGTTGGGTAACCTTTCGGTTAAACCGTCCCCCCCTCCACGCCCCCCTGCACCTACCACATCCAACGCCGAGCCCTCCAGTTTACCTGTTAACTTCGTGGATGACGACTCTAAAGAAGCTGAATTCCCGACCCCAAAGAGCAACCAGCCGATACTGACAGCGGCCCACTCCCTCCACATTGAGGTCCAGAAGTGGCAGAGCGCTGGGAATGAGATCATAGCTGCTGCCAAACGTATGGCTGTACTGATGGCGACGATGAGCGCTTTAGTTCGCGGCAGCGGCGGCACGAAGAAGACGTTGATCGATGTGGCCCAACAGATCGCATACGAGTCGGGCGAAGTGACCCGGATAGCGAGAAGAGAAGCGGAACGCTGCACCGATAAACGGATGAGGAATATGTTACTCCAGGTATCAGAAAAGATGCCGACGATAGCGACTCAGTTGAAGATCTTGTCAACAGTGAAGGCGACGATGTTGGGGGATCTGACACAACAGTTGGACTCCGAGATTCCCGATGGTGGAACTACCGAGGATTTGGAAGCCACCGAGATGTTGGTCGGAAACGCGCAGAATCTAATGACCGCGGTTCGGGATACAGTTCGCGCCGCAGAATCAGCGAGTATAAAAACCCGTACCGATAGCGGAATTATATTGCGGTGGGTGAGAAAGCAACCATGGTAGCTGTTAGTCGTTCTAGAATACAAAATAGAGAAAACAGATTCCTTCTCATCCTTACTGCTAACTGCCATTTAATATTTTTTAAGTGTGATTGTGACATTTTTATTTTTAAATAGAACATTATTTTCACTCCTGTCATAAACCCTAGACAATCAATCTTTTTTTCACGGATCGACTATCAAGCGTCTTAAAAAGTATACAATATTTATTCAGTAACCCGTAAAGTCCCTATAATATAATAGCCAGTCTGTAAATAATAGCCGGAAAAATTGCAACTTGGTATTCTAGAACTTTTATCTAACATCAGTAAGCGTCGATTATGTTCTAGAACATTAATTATTATCAATAACAATGTATTTGAATCGTATGTCAGATAACTCAAATTGTACCATATAATGTCGTGAAAATAATGTTCAATATAAAAATAAAACTACGCATTGCAGCTGCAGGTTAAATAATGTAGAAAGTATTTTTCTCTCGATTCTTCAGTATTATTTCTACGCCCGATAAACAAATATCTCGAGCACAGTGAATATAATTTTCTACTTTATTTACTATACAATAAATTATTAGTGTTACTTAGGGAGAAAGTAGTGCGATTTTTTATCTACAATTACTAAGTTGACCAACTTTTATATTTGATTCGCCCTTCACAACAAAATTTAAACAATAAGAACGTGATAATGCATGTACATTTGTGTGAGAGTCGTTGCTACATATTTTGGTCACATTTAATTTTATCAAATGTATAATATTTAAAATGTTTAATGTTCTATCTATAAGTCGTATACTGTGCTCTAACTTAAAGTTCCTAAACAAACTCTAGCTTAGATCCAATTTGTAGATTGTTATTGTTTGATAGCGATACAACATACATATGGTTCGTATTCCTGAACTATTGCAACGAGACACCACCCCCACCCCAATAGTTTTTTTTTATTTAACAGCAATACAAGGGCAGGGTGTTGCACCTCAGAAGAGAAAATTGTCCATATAAGGAAATAATAATGACTTTTTTCCGCTTTCCTTACTTTCTATTAAAAAGTCGAAAAATCGTGAAACATTTTATAAAATAGAATATCAGTTAAACTCGCATATCTTGGCTATTTCAGCATAACATATTGGAGCTATATAATGGTAACAGTGAGAAATGGGAGCACCCATGGCGCAAACCGCAAAGGGTCCGTCATGTTTTTAATTTTATTTCTAGTTTAGTTTGTTTTAATATTTAATGTTACGCTTGTTATTGAAGGTTTACCTTTCTGGTTTTAACATTTATAGCTGTTTTTAATTTAAATCGCCATTATTTAACATATGTTAGGCCCCATTCACACTACCACGACTCTAACTAGTTAGTTAACTAAACTGGGGTTCATTTAGTTTCAAGCTGGCTTTATTTAAGCTAGCATCGCGGTAATAATGAGTGTGAACTGGGACTTAGTTGATATCTGAGTGTTATCTGATTACTACTATTCTACAGTAATTTGTGACTTAAAATCTGATGTTATTTTAATTAGCTACCTATAATTAACATAACTTTACTATTTTTGAAATATTTTGTTACTATATGTCAACCTAACAGCGTTCTGGTGAATTACTCCTAACGCTGCAAACTACTACTTTGCAGCGTTGCGGCCTATAGGACGGAACGCTATAAAGCAATCAATAACATGGAAACAACTTCAATTACCGTATTCCAGAATGTATTATTTCCACTTATGTTAATGAGTGCTGCTTTATTATCCAGTTTGCAGTGACGGGACTAGCTACTGTATGTAAATAATTGTTTAACGTGTAAGACTTTATTCCATACGTCCTATATAAGACATTTTAGAGAAAATGAGCAAAGAAAATACGGCGACAGTGTTCAGTAAAACTGTACGGATACAGACGGGTAGTTTGCTTCAGTCAACGATGGAT
This sequence comes from Nemertoderma westbladi, assembly GCA_032718475.1. NCBI lineage: Eukaryota > Metazoa > Xenacoelomorpha > Nemertodermatida > Nemertodermatidae > Nemertoderma > Nemertoderma westbladi. The sequence goes on along the minus strand of JAUCBJ010004477.1, from coordinate 6,907 downwards.
CAAAGATTTATCACATCCAAGCAGGAGTTAACAACAATAAACTTTAATTAGATATACACCATAACCCTTAATACAGTACAACAACCATTTTTAGGGGGTCGGAGCCCCCCCCCCCCCCCCCCCCCCCTCCAATTTTTTTCAAATTTCAATAAAATGCTACGAAATTTGGTATGATGATAGATCGAAACCTTTTCTTACTGGTGGCCTGGCCGGATTTTTTAATTTATGAGCTATCTTTCGCAATATTTAGCAACCTCCGTCGGCTCTATTTTTCGTCTTTGGAATGAGATCTAGATATCATTAGATCCGATTTCATCTGCAGATTCCGAATCTGAAACACGTTTTAAATTTCACCAAGAACTTTCGGAGATATTATCGCAATATACTAAGGTGTAAATTTTGTGACGTAAATCGCTATAATAATTATAATGTGTTTTTTACTCAATTCTAGAATATTAATTATGGGTAATGAAAAAACAAGATGGAGAGTTATAAACGCTCAGCTAAATAATAATAATTAATATTCTAGAATAAAGACAACAAAACATCAGAATTATAGCGACTTACGTCTCTAAATTTGCACATTATTAGTATTTTGATAATATCATTGCCACTTTTTGGTTAAATTTAAAACGGTTTTCAGATTCGGAATCTACAGACGAAGGGGCTTCTAATGATATCTATATTACATTTCAAAGACGTAAAATAAAGTCTACGGAGGTGGTAACATTGCTAAATATACATTTTTTAAGGGCTTGTATGGAAATAACTGAGAAATTGAAAAAGGGGGGGGGGGGGTGTTCGACCCCCTAAAAATGGCTGTTGTATGAAGGGTTATAGTGTATATGTATATAATTAATAGTGTGTACATGTTAATAAATTCCACTTATATTCGTTATAGTACACATGATTAAAATGTTTAAATGAGCATCCATAAAATCATTTTTTCACATATTGAACTCTGATAAGCTGACGTAATGTAACAAAATTATATACATCATTTGCTTGCAAAGGTCTTTTTTCAGCGTTAAAGACCCTTGTTTATTATGTAAACCTCCCTCGCTGCGCTCGCTCGGTACATAAATAAACTCGCGTCATAATGCTGCAAAGTGCTACTTTGCACACAATGATGTAACTAGTTATTAACTATTTTACTGTAAAGTCTCGTAATCTAGTAATTTATAATGTACTATGTAATGTACTACACTATGATGGTGAGTAGCTTTATAAATTGATGTCGATATCTTACTTATTATTGAATATTGTTTACATTTAAATTGAAAATTAATTAAAAACATATCAACTAGTAATTATATTTTCAAAAAATAAATTATTTTAAAAATTAACTTTCGAAATAGCAGTTTGGGGGCAGTTTGGGGGAGGGGGCAGTTTGGGGAAGGGGGTAGTTTGGGGGAGGGGGCAGTTTGGGGAAGGGGGTAGTTTGGGGGAGGGGGCAGTTTGGAGGAGGGGGCAATTTGGGGAAGGGGGTAGTTTGGGGGAGGGGGCAGTTTGGGGGAGGGGGCAGTTTGGGGAAGGGGGTAGTTTGGGGGAGGGGGCAGTTTGGGGGAGGGGGTTGGACAAAGTAGAAATTAATTTCGAGTAAAAGAAGGTCTTTTATTCGTAAATTGTTACTTTTTCTCTCGCCCCAAAATCGCGAGAATTCGAAGTACGTTTTTCCCGAGGAAAAAAGTAACCCATAGGATTGCACTGATTTTACTTTTTTCCAGCGAAAAAAGTAAATTGAAATATTTTTGGTGGAATTTCTTCAATTTTATTACAAAAAACATTATTTTCAGTATTTTATTTTAAACGTTAATAACTCGGCCAATCCTTGATGAAATCTATCCAAACTTGGTACACATGTTGTTTGGCGAAAGTTTGAAAATTTTCCAAGTAGAATTTGCGTGGGGCCTTCGTGCAGCATCAGTGTAACTGTTATTGCAGTTATAATAAATTTATTTATCCAAATTTAAAATGCGTTAAATTATTATTACTGTAGGATATATCAGCTGGTTTTCTTACAAATTTTGCAATTCTGCATGTACCATGTGTACCGGTACTGTCAGGCTGTACTCATTCCCTGAATCGAGAATCCTGCAATCAGTCAATACTGCAATACTGGTCAGCCGGTACCATACACTGCAGACATGCCATATCATGTAATCTAATTAAACATGACCCCGCCAACCCTTGCGGTGATTATAGTTTAGGCCTAATTAGCCCAGTACCGGTACCGGTAATAATAATATAATACAGTAATAGTTTAGATAGTTACCGCTAATCATTCAGTCATTGGCACGGTACACCGTATTGCTGTACTGCCGTTGTAGTGCGCACCGTAGGTACCACCCTACTACCGGTACCGGCTGACCGGTGACCGTGGCAACTAGCACTACACTTGCACAGCAACAGCCCTACCGGCGATACACAGGTTGAAATTTATGTAGAGTTTGCTCAACAGTACAGATATAAAATAGTTATCTAAATTATATATATTACTATTGACAAGTATTGAAATATATACCGTTATTCGTGTTATCAGTATTTGCAACATCTGACATTGAAGAGGTGAGAGAAGATGAATACCGGCACTCAACAAAACCAACGCTTATCACAGGTCGGTATGGTTACCTCGAAACCGGCGCGACTGTCCACTCGAATACAACTTCAAAACACAAACGCCAACAATAAACTGAAAGCGAATCGAACGTCTTCAGAAGAATCTGTCATTGGGACGAAGAAAAGGAAGCCGAAACCACGGGAATAGACCACAGCTAAGATTGAATGCTCCCATTGTCAGAGTTCCTGGACCGAAATTGAAACACCAATTGCCGATGGGCTTGATCTCTCAAACCAAAACTTCCTCTGCGGGGTTTGCGCGGCAGTAAAGATTGAAAGTCTGGAAGCTGGCATCCCTAGGTATTATTATTATAAAGAGCGTCAGCCTGCGTTTAATAAATATATTTTAATACAAAACAGGTCGAACGCAAAGAGGCTTATAATGAAGACGAGTACTGCATTGATTATATTCCTATAAACCACATGGCTTTGCATATTGAACATGCGTTTGGAAATAAGTTCGTGCTACCCTTCCGTGGGTGGTAGATGTCGCGGTTATGTATTGGTGGGTGGGAAGGGAGGGGGCGGGGGGGTGCAGATTAAAAGGGGTGAACACGTACTGTCCCCCTTTCTTTGATTAATTGGTGGTGTTGGTTAATCTCTCATAACCTGATTTTGTGATACAGTCGCACAATTTTAATTTGTATCTCATAACTGGGCCTCGTGCTGCGCGAAGGCCCCACGAACGTGTCGTTCTGTCGTTCTGTCGCGTCCAATTTTAAACGTTAATAACTCAGCCAATCTTTGATGAAATCTATCCAAACTTGGTACACATGTTGTTTGGCAAAAGTTTAGAAATTTTCCAAGTAGAATTTCCGTGTGGCCTTCGAGAAGCTAAGATAATAGCAGTTAATTAGTTAATTAAGTTGGTTACGGTAAAAACACCATTTTCAACCTGCCTTTTAAAGGAAATTAATTGTTTTACAGTATAAGATTTAAATAATTATACTTAAAAATTATACAGATGTAATCCACATACGCCATTCTATTATAGTTTTTAATTAGTTCAAGTGATTTGCTTTATTAATTGTGTCTTTAATTGATCTAAAGTAATTAAAACGTCATAAAAAATTGATTCTCATTAAATACTGCTCATTTATTGGCTAACATGCTGGTACGATGGAAGGATGTGTGTGTAAGGCAGCTATTTGCTGGGAATGATTATTGGTCAAGTCTCTGCTGGTGTGGAGCTAGCTGGCTTAGAGTTGTGGCTGTAGACTAACCAGAGAGGAATTGTACTGTAATAGGCAACCAGTATTGCTATTCCAGCCCAGACATCATTCTTGAAATCCAACATCCCAACATCCTTCCTGTATTGACTCTACTATAAGTGTTGTATTGCTATCTCAGGTAAATGACAGATATAATAACATAAATACAATCCATGGCATGGCTGTTGTGTAGGCTTCTGAAATAGTTTATTCCACAATGTATATATGTCTGGTTATTTATTAATTGAATTTTTGCAAAGTAGTAAAATTAATGTTCTTAAAAATAATATTATTATTTTATATGTAACCTAGGAAATTAGCTACATTTTTTCGCTGCAGCTTTAAGAGTGTACATTGATTTAATATTATTTCAATACCCATATTACTACATCGGCATAAGATGCGTTGGCGTTGTATCACACATCTCCACATATCACACATCTCCACATAGATGTATCAACAGTTACTCGCACAGTTTCGAAACTTCGCATAGTTATAACTGTATAAAGATCGTCAGTCTGCGTTTAGGAAAAATATTTTATGACAAAACAGGACAAGCGACGAGCGCAACGAGGCATATAATGAAGACGAGTACTGCGTTGACTAAATTGTTATATAAACCACCTGGCTTCACATATTGATCGCATCCCTAGTTATTATTATTATAAAGATCGTCCTAGCCTGCGTTTAAGAAATATATTTAAATACAAAACAGGACGAACGCAAAGAGGCTTATAATGAAAACGAGTACTGCGTTTATTATATTCCTATAAACCACCTGGCTTTGCATATTTAACGTGCGATTGGAAATAAGTTTGTGCTACCCTTCCGTGGGTGGTAGATGTCGCGGTTATGTATTGGTGGGTGGGGGGAGGGGGGGGGGGGTGTGCAGATTAAAAGGGGTGAACACGTACTGTCCCCCTTTCTTTGATTAATTGGTGGTGTGGGTTAATATCTCATAACCTGATTTTGTGATACAGTCGCACAATTTTAATTTGTATCTCATAACTGGGCCTCGTGCAGCGCGAAGGCCCCACGAACGTGTACACCCGCGTAACAATGTTTTATTACCTTTTGGTTATTTTTTGTTTTATTGTCAATAAACGTTTTCTGGGTTCAAAAGTAAATTTTTGCCCTTTACAACGAATGAAAAATCGCATCCTTATTTTACTGTATGTTAATTGTAATTCACAACATGTGTTGACTAATTATTGCACTATCCTGCCATAAATTGTTTTCCAGTTTTGGTTCAGCCGTTTTGAAATTATATCAATTAATATAAAAAAGCCCAAGTGGGGAGACATGACGCCCGAGTGTGAGGGAGACTTGAAGCCTTCAATGCTGACGTCTACCTAGAGATACACCCACGTAGAGAACCATTACACCAGAGCACTCCAACTATATTTTTTACTATATTGTATAAAATTTTGGATAATAATTTAACAATTTAACAATCGCATTTTTTAAATTTTTTTTGCTCTACTACAGTACAGGCCACCAGAAAACGCAGATTTGTACAATTGTGAACACATTTTATCAAATGTGTACCAGTGTAATGTAATGTTGTTGAACGGGACAATTGAACATAATTGAACATAATTGAATTGGCAACAACCAAAATTTTTTCGCCAAAGGATACAATTGAATACTTTTGAAACGCTTAGTAATCTGGAAACTCTCTGTAGTTTGCCGCGAACTGTCACTCACTGCAGCTGGAAATGCGATAAGGATTTTGTTTACCTTTATAGTGTGCGGTTAATAGTGTCTAGTAGGCAGGCCTATAGTTAGTGATGTTAAGCCATCTTCTGGTGTTTCTCTGTGCCCTCTCGGTGTCAGACTAATGGCGCGACATCTCCCTGCACTAAATTAATTATTCAATGGTCTAGGCTCGTCCATCCATATACCCATCCACTCCCATACACTCCATGAACCTCCATGTGGTCTTGTATGTAGTTCTCTCTCTACCAATACAGCCCATGTCCGCAATGTTACGCCCTGTGGGCTCTCTCATCTACCTGATATCAGACATACAGGCGCACCGCACACTAAGCCTTTGTCGGTCCCAGCAAGTTAGCTAGATAACTCGCCATAACCTGCCAATCAGATGACTTGAACAAATGTGTTCACATGTGATCACATTGGATGAAATCTGCTTTTTCTGGTGGCCTGTACTGTAATAAGTTAAAATTGCCAACAATTTATTTTATAATTCATCAATTGTGAATCATATTTCTAAAAGTCAATATTTGCAAATAAACTAAACTGTCCAATCAGAGCGCAAGACCTGTTATAGCATGATTGTGACATTCCAGAATAATAAATTTCGGTTAGCAAATATTAGAAATAAAGGACAGCCACCAGGCATGTTTGTTGAAAATTATATAAGTAGTAAATAGTAGCCGAATTTCTATCTGGCGGTCATAATGGGGAATTATCGTAATTCCCGTCACCATGGAAACGGGATTGAAAAATAAATTAAATGTAAAATAATTCTGAAAGACTTTTATTCCCTTTACTCATATACCAAATCTCAAGAACAGAATCCATTGTCGTTTTGAATTACAGGCGCTCGAAATTTGAACTTTGAACCCGGTTACCTTGGCAACTACAAGATAAAAATTCCAGAAACACATTTTATTTACATTGCTATGAACCCTAGTCATCATATCCACCTAACCAAAAGAAGCACAAAAGAAGTTTCTAAGGGAAATATTATGAAAAAAGTGCCATAAATAGGGAAACGATCGAGCCTCCGCTAATGTCAGCAATCCGCTCGCTGCATGAACTGTTATTTAGTACACCTTGGGTTGAATCATCAATTCACTTTGTACTTATTTCTTCGAATTCAGGGCCGTTTAAAGCATGGCAAGTGACTTTGTTTATGTTTAGTTGTCGGTTAAAAACAGCCGTAACTCAGTTCACTTTAACTTTCTGTCCTTCCGGTTTTTTGCGTACAGTGCACGGGACTTTTCGGATTATTCATCTATTAGAGTTTATGTCCTTCGGTTTATTGCGTACAGTGCCCGGGACTTTTTGGATTATTCATCTATTAGAGTTATGATTTCATGAATTCTCGT
>JAUCBJ010004475.1:0-39126 GCA_032718475.1 Nemertoderma westbladi | reverse complement strand
TTAAAACCCCTGTAAAGGTACCTTGCGGGCGAGGGGAATATATATACAGCTAGAAAACCTTTTTTAGAGTATTCCAGCGCCTGGGGGGGAACTGGCCAGCAAAGGCAAATGTATCAGTTATCCCACAAAAGCTTTTACAGATTCTGGCCTCTCCATGCTCTTCCGCTCTGATCTTCCATTCCGCTATCATTACCTAAGTAACCACTCTTTTTAACGGTTCAGGATAAACAATGGCCGCTTACCCACACTCTACTTTACACGGCTTAGCTAGCTTGTAGTTATTATAGCGGCTTACACTAGTACTTCTACCTAATATTCCAATACTTCTACCTAATATTCCAGTATTTCTACATAATATTCTTAATTTGACTTAATTGATTTAATTTTTGTTACTTTTCCTATAGTTCCAGAATATACCTTTCTCCTTTCAGTGCTATATTATTTAGTTAATTTTATTAACGAACTTAATTAATTATTTATATAATAACAACTAATATACAACTATCATATTCCTTTGCAGGCTAGACTAGACATATTATTTTCTTTTCGATAAATACCTTTTAATTACATATTTTACTATAGTACCTTACACGATATATTCTATCTACTTATTCGTGGCTATACATATAATACATTAGATTACTATGTATCCACATTCTCTTCCCTGCACACACCGTATTCTATCTAATATGTATCTAACTACTCTCTTCCTTCACATACTGTATTTTATCTAATATGTATCTAACTAAACTAACACGATCCGTGTCTAGGTATCATACGTACCTTCACCAATACACATACATACCACTTATTGTATGCTTATGTAATATCTATTCTATCCCCTCCACTGCACTCTAGCATACGTACTGTACTTTACACCATACGAATGTAACTAACTCTCTTCGATACGTATCTACATATCGTACCTTACATGATATGTATCTAACTCTACTCTCCTCGATCCATATCTACATATCGTACCTTGCACGATATGTTCTAACTCTAACTAACACTAGTGTACACGATATTCATTAGATATCTATGTACCTACATACATTCCTTTCTACATACCGTACCTTATGTGATATGTATCTAACTAAAACTAACACTAGTGTGTACACGATATTCATTAGATATCTATGTACCTACATACATTCCTTTCTACATACCATACCTTACGCGAACTAACTAAACTAACACATTTCTAAGTTATACATTAGATAACTTATTTATTATTTGATTTTTTATTTATTTTTTTATTTTCTATTGTCATTTTTATTTTATTCTTGAGGCATTATTTACACCCCCTAGTCCAACAAGTTTATTGGATGATATCAATTTATGCCGAATCATCCACCAAACAACAGTTGGTTATTGGCCTCGTATATATGTCTTTATCTTCTTCTCACCAATCTTGCCACCGATTCGGAACTCTAGAGTCTGAATATGTCTGTCTTTACCTGAGTGGCATGTCACCACTCTTGCTAACCTCCAGTGATTGGTCGCAATTGTGTCGTCTGTGACCATTATGAGGTCGCCTTCCTTTAAGTCCTTCTGCTCCTCTCACCACTTTTTTCTACCATGAAGTGTGGGTAGATAATCCCTTATCCACCTTTCCCAGAACTCCGTCGCTATTGCATTGACTTCTTTCCACGTCTGTTTGGAAAGGTAGTCATCCTTGTCCTCATCATCTATTAGTATTTGTGCTGGTCTTTCGCATAATATATGCGCTGGTGTCAATGCTTCTAACGATTCCGGGTCATCATTTACTGGACACAATGGTCGACTGTTTATTATTCCTTCGCATTTAGCTAATTCCGCCCTTAGGATGTCTTCTGTTACTACGTGGTTTGCTAATAACGCTTTCATATCTCATTTCATGCTTTCTACTACTATCTATAAATCCTGTGGTGTGTGGTGCATATGTTGTCTGCATCGACCACTCTATGTTGTGTTTCCTTACTAAAGATTCCACATGTTTGTGGTTATATTCTTTGGCTGCCTCCCTTAATTCTCTTTCTGATCTCATTCGTTCCATTGTCCGAGTATAGTTTTATAACTACTCCTCCTCTCCTCATTGTAGTTCAAGCACATTGATGAATGCGGTTGTACTCGCATCCATGGCTAATTCTATAGCGATTGCCCTACTGTTATTGCAAACAAATATTATTCCGTACCGCTTTTCTGTGTGGTGTTGGACGATTATAGTAATGGGTACAAACATGTCTACTCCCATATATGTAAAGGGAGGCTCATAACTTACGAATCTGTCTACTGGTAGTGCCGATATGCGTTGGTGTAATCTGGTCCTTCAGATCTTATCGCACGTCATGCATTCCTTAACCAGATGTTTTATTCTTCTCCTTATTTTTTCTTCTTCTTACTTCTCGTTATATTCGTATTTATTTTATGTATCAGCAATGTTACGGTATCGGAGTTGTATAAATGAGCGCCATACTATAAGCATGAGTTTGCGCGTCTACACAGCCAGCCAGGTATGGATGGTTCATACAGTTATAAAAGGCTTGCTGTTTCCGCAAACTATATGATATGTATATTGTTCATTGATTATGATAGACTGTCAACTATAACTTAATATTGTACTGATGTCGGATAATAACTATATAATTGATTCTTAATGGCTGCTAACTGACCGGTAGAAACAAGTTCACAACTATCAAGGACTTCTAGAACATAGTATATATTCAGGACGCGATGCTCACATACAGTGTTAATTTTATTAGAGGCTGGTTTTTTCTATTCAGTGTAGGCCTAATTACTTTAATTTACAGAAGTAAACTTCTCAATTTCCTATTATATTATTATATTCCTATTATTTCCTACTATATTTCGAATATATACTATATTCTAGAAGTCCTTGCTACTACACCTTATCTACTACCCGCACACAACCAGCTAATAATGAGGTTGCATCAGATTATCTATACCTATAAAATCAAATTCTGTCTGTCTCTCTCTCTTTCTCTCTCTCTCTCTCTCTCTCTGTGTTCGAACTCCTCCAAAACGGGTGGAGGGATTGCGCTGGAACTTGGCATGTGTGTATAACTCTAACCAGCAGTTGTTATAGGCCACTTTTCGAAAAGTTTAATTCACGTTCGGTACCGGTACTGGGTACCGGTACGTCAGTAGGCCTATACTGGTACCAGTACGCCAGTAGGCCTATGCCGGTAGCGGGAAATACCGGGTAACATGCCTCGGGTATTGCCTGCTAGTCTATACCTATAAAAATCAAATTCTGTCTCTCTCTCTCTCTCTTTCTCTCTCTCTCTCTCTCTGTGTTCGAACTCCTCCAAAACGGGCAGATGGATTGCGCTGGAACTTGGCATGTGTGTATAACTTTAACCAGCGGTCGTTATAGGCCACTTTTCGAAAAGTTTAATTCACGTTCGGTACCGGTACTAAGTACCGGTACGTCAGTAGGCCTATACCGGTACCAGTACGCCAGTAGACCTATGCCGGTAGCAGGAAATACCGGGTAACATGCCTCGGGTATTGCCTGCTAGTATACTATAAAGGTAAACTCAATATCCACATTACCGGCCTTTCCAACCCGAGGCTCTGATTGGCTCAGCATTTGTGTCAGCTGATTAATGTACAGCTACCAAACCTGGCCTTCTCTGTAGTTACATGGGTATGTTATACATTATTACCTACAGTATATTGCACCTAAGATGTTGAAATTGTTTCCCTTGCTTGGAAGGTAGATTTGGTACCAACCAAATCTACCATTATTATGTTTTGTTGTTTGTTATTGTGTGTTGTTGTGGGCCGCTTCCTTTATTGCTAAAATTACCCTGTAGCTTTGGTCCCTACGGTAACAAGCAACGAAAAACTGATTTAATGTTTTAATTGACGCACTTCATTACTCGATTTAAGTAATTATTATACTCGTTATTCGGTCACCCCGCGTCATTCACCTTGTTCCTTACGCTCCTTCCTTACATCATCTGGCGCTAGAACATTTTAACTATATAGTAATTATGTACGGGTGGTGTTGTGTTTGGTGTTGAAGAATAAAAATTTGATTTTTAAAATATATTTTATTATATTTATTCTTAGTGTTTGTGACGCCTTGGTAAGAAGAAACATACAGAATCAAAGTGTATTAGTAACACAATCGCCACCTGCAGCGTAGGATAACTTTAATTGTATTTTATTATAACATATTTATCAACACATTAATTGTATTGGGATTCCAGACGTTGTTAAGGGATACAGGGGGGGAAACTGGACGCAAAACCCAACTTGGCGAATTAATATCCCGCCTCAATGGTAAATTCTCAATTTAGGGAAAGGAGCAGGTTACACTGGCACGTTATTTTAACAAAAACAATAAACTAAGCACAATGGAACAGGTTACAGTTTTATTTTTGAGAATAATCAGCTATTATTTGCGTCGAATTTCCCCTGGCGAGGGATGAATTTTTATTGCGTCCAGTTTCCCCCCCTATCTGTGTTACGGACATCGATCGCCAGCTTGTATATTCGTCAGGTCAGGTATTCTAGGTCATTGATCAAGAAAACTTGCCACCTCCATGCAGCATAAAGGAGGTGCCACCTGTAGCTGCATAGACCCTCTTACTAGGGCAAATCTGGTCCTGTAACTAGGACCCCTTTCGTTCTGGGATAAGGACGCCCTTGGTCCTGGATTAAGGACCCATATACTTGGCTACAGGGGTATATGGCCTGACCAGGCAGATGGTGATCTACCAATGGCTGGTCAGGAGCAAAGTGTTCTCATGTCCACTCTGAGAGCACTTCACTGCGACCTGCACCTGGCAGCAAGGGTACAGGGCATGACCCAGCAGATGAGCTGCAACAGCCAATGGTGGGTCATGTGCGCCAGAGTAGATATGGGTGATGGGCCTCATATCTGACTCCATTGCGACACCCACCCTGTGGAATGGCAAACCAGGGTGTGGTATTTGCCCCGAGAGCTGACTCTGCAAAAAAGCACCCCACCAACCCCCACTATGTATTACATTAGCAATGCGGAGGTCCGGCCACTAGAGGCCAGTGGAATTACCGGACACAATCGGCCTCACAGGCATCAGTTAACTCCTGACCGGCTGACGGTCTCACCCCCTACTGGAGAGAGAGCAGCCAACAATTCTTTGAGTCCCTTTCCTGATGACCTTTCTGGCCCAAACCCTGGGTCACCAGGAAGGCCAGATGTGATGGGGAGAGGGATTCTGGAGTTGGAGGCTACTCTCATGTTCCACCCCGACCAACAAAGCCATTGGTGAATCTGAGGCAAGTCACAAGACTAGCCTCAGTAAACACCCTAACACTCGGGTTCCCAATGCGACAAGGTGAGCTGACTGCCTTGGCAGATAAGCTTTCTCTTAGCGCAGTGGGTGTTCAAGAGCACCGAATGCAGACTGGACAGACTGATGAGGTTCTGATTAAGGACATGGGGGGCAGTTGGCGACTCGCCCTCGCGTCAGCAGATGATAGTGGCAATGGTGGAATTGGTCTATTGATGAATCCAACTGCACATGCAGCATTGGACAAAATAGACCAAATCTCTAACCGCATCATCCGTTGCCACTTCTCATGTTCTGGAAGACTGGCTAAGAAGTTTCCTAAGGTGGTTCTGATTGTGTGCTACTCTCCAACTAGTGTTGCCACTGTAGAAGAGGTGGAAAATTTCTACCACAATCTACAAGCAGCTACTGATGGAGTGGATCAGCATGCATTCTTAACATTCCTGGGAGACTTTAATGCAAGTCTGCATCAATCACCTAGATCGCCCTGGGTCTATAGCAATAGTGTTAACCGAAATTCTGTCCATCTTCAGGATTTTATCTCTGGAAATGGATTGTTTTCGGCTGGAACCCAGTTCAAGAAGCGAACTGGAAAGCTATGGACTCATAGTGGACCCAGTGGTCACAAGTCCCAGATAGACCATATTCTGTTTCGTAGGAAATACAGGAGCTCTATACAAGACTGCAATGCATTTACACTTCGACCCTTCTCCAGTGATCACCGCCTTATTGTGGCCAAGGTAAGACTTAGTCTGCGTGCTAGCAGAACAACGAAATCTGCCTTGCCGCGGCATGACTGGTGCTCTCTGTTGCAACAGCCAAGTGTGAGATCCAGATTCACACTACAGCTGAGCAACAGGTATGAGGCTCTTGCCTCTGAGGCGGCAGATCACTGTGAGGGCTATACTGCCTTTACAGAAGCAGTTAAGTTAGAAGCTGCAGAAATAGTTCCTGTATACCCTCGAAACAGGAAAAGGGCCCCCTGGACTGACAACAAAATTCAGAAGTGCCGAAATGACCTTCATAAAGCGCAGAAAGAGTCCCGACTCAAACAGACTACAGCGGCCAAGAATGCAGTTAAGGCTGCATCTAGGTCCCTGAACAGGTAGTACTCTGCTAATCTACAGGAGCTAATAAACCAACAGGTTGATGCCATCAATGATGCTGACGACAGCAGGCAATCATCCCAGGCATGGAAATCGATCAATCTGCTTACTGGGCGGAAAAGCCAACCAACCACCAAGGTTAAGGCTGAATCATCAGCCGATCGCCTCAATGGTTGGAAAGCCCACTTTGAAAAGCTCCTCAATAATGACAGGGTATTGCCTGATAACTTTATAGAAGTAAAAGTGTCTGAGTCTGTACTCCCAGATATTCCCATTGGCGATATCTCCTTTGCAGAAGTGAAGGCTGCTGCAAAGAGCATTAAGACTAATTGTAGATGGTGTTCCCCCTGAGGTCTTTAAAATACCTGAATGTTTAAAGCTCATCTATCCCATCATAGTAGACATGTACCGAACAACAAGAGTCCCACAAGAAATGAAAACAAATAAGTTGGTGCCAGTTCCCAAGAAGGGCAACCTAACACTCTATGGTTCTTTTCGGGGAATCTCATTGATCTCGATTGCTGCAAAGCTATACAATAGGATTCTATTAAATCGCATCAGGGATCCCATTGAGAGACTGCTCCGTGGAAATCAGAATGGGTTCCGTAAAGGTCGTGGGACCATGGAGCCCATTTTGGCACTTAGAAGGATAATTGAAGAGTTATCAAAAAAGAAAGACAGGCATCTGGCTGTTATCTTTGTTGACTTCTTCAAGGCCTTTGATTCAGTCTCTCGCTCACGTATGTTCAGCATACTTTCATTATATGGGATTCCTGATGAAATTATTGCAGCAATCAGATCAGTATACGATGGTTCGACAACATTTGTGTCTACTGTTGACGGTGACACAGAACCATTTGAAGTGTTATGGGGCGTCCTCCAAGGAGACACACTTGCACAATTCTTGTTCATTATTGTGGTTGACTATGTTCTACGCATGTCCTTAGATCATTATAATGATGATGGGGTGATGATAACTCCACCAACTGGCTCCAGAAGTCGAGGAAATCCTGCCAAGTACCGGTACCTAACTGATCTAGACTTTGCTGATGACTTAGGAGTACTCTCAGAATCACTAGAAGGAGCCCAACGGCTCCTCAGCTCATTAGAACAATGCTGCTTCTAGTGTTGGTCTTTTTATTAACTCCAGAAAGACCAAAATTCTGACAGTTAACTTTGAAAGTCCTCAGCAAGTCTCTGATCGGATGAGCATAAGCTCAAAGGATGGTATGCTTGAGCATGTGGACGACTTCTGTTACCTGGGATCATGGATCCGGAAGTCAGGTGAGGACCTTCGAATACGTAAGGGAAAGGCATGGGCAGCCTTGAATAGTCTTTCCAGGATTTGGAAGTCACCGAGAATTAATCAGAAACTTAAGGTCCGATTATTTAGAGCAGCAGTAGTTCCAGTACTCCTCTACGGGACTCCATGCTGGGCTCTAACTGCTGAAGACACCAAATCTCTGGATGGCACATTCACAAGAATGCTACGCCGGGTTCAGTGTGTCAAGTACAATGCACACATCTCCAACCAGACACTATATAGCATTGGAGGTGTCTCATTGGTTCCCCCAAGCTTGACACTAGAACAAAATCGCCTCCGCTTTGCAGGACATTGCTTTCGCCGTGAGGACCAGCCAGTGCATAATCTTGTACTTTGGCAGCCTCATGGAGTGAATAAGCATGGTGGACAGCCCATGACTTTCTTGAGACGCATCTTAAAGGACACTGGCCTTAAAGATGCGGATGATCTAGCAAATGTCATGGGTGATAGGGAGTTGTGGCGGTGCAATTTTGTTGACAAGCCGGCACAGCATTCTTAAAAATGCAGCTGCAATGCAGCATGCCGATCATAGTAGTAGTTGTATATTTACTTAAATATGCGTCAATGACAATGTAACGTACAATACTATTAAAGTTACAGTGACTTTCCTATTTGATTATTTAACAAGTTTAATTATATTTTGCAACTGAAAGTCTAAAAAGTCACATATCATTGTATTTCATCTCCATTATGAATTTCACGACAGCGTTTTGGGATCGTCAATCGCAGACAAACGAAACAATTTCCTTTCCAAATAACTGAATTCTGTTTGTGGTTCTAATCCATGGTACTCCCTTAGAGACCGTCGCGGGAAGTATTTCTGTCGATGTCTGAGAACACAACATTGATGAGTGAAAGTTTCAATGACTGCAAGTAATGGAATCCAGATGAGAGTAAATGTAACCACCATTACAAATATAATACATATATTATCAGTCTCATTATTACATTGGCCAACGTTTTCTGTCTCAGGTTTGAAGCATCTATATGTGGTACCTTGCTCTATAGTGTCAACTATACATATTGTTGCAATAATAATATAAACAGGCACAGTAAGGTAAACCATACAGAACGATATAAAGATATTTTGTTTAAATCCAACCATCGTCTCAAAATCGCTTAGAATTTTTTCCATACCAATGCTATATATAATTGATGTGTAAGAAAAGCATCCAATTAACATCATACAAATATTTTCCATAACTGTGTCAAGTAATTCTTTAATAAATAGCCCAATGTTTAGTGTAAATATCAAACTGAAAAGGAAAAGAAAAAGGCATATAAGACAAACACGACAGATCTCTGGAATTCTTAGAGTAAACTTGTGATCTTCGAGAGCATTTATAATACTTTGAATAAATCCAAACATTGAATCAATTCCTAATAATATCAATGTTAAAAACAGAAGAAGTGACCACGATGAAGCATGATCCGGACTTATTTCTAAAATGACCCTAGTCATTGTAACAAAAGCCAAAGTAGGTCCATTTAGGTCACTCATATTTTCAAGAGCGCCTTTAATGCAATCACTGTAACGATCATCTGCTTCTGGTATTTCGGAACATTTCTCTTTGTAAGCATAATGTCCAGCCATACTAAATACAACTACAGAAGCCATTATTGAAGTTAACAGATCAACACCACATAATAAAATAGCATCTCGAAAAAAATTATTCTGTCTAGGTTGCGTTGCACCCATCAATGTATGAAAACCAAGCCCGAGTCCCAGTGTGAATGCTACTTGCACTCCCGCAGCTTTCCACACTTTTAATGAGAATATCTCTTCTAAATTTCCAGGCGCGAAAGCATATTTCAACCCTTCATAACTTCCTGACAATTTAACCGATAATATAAGTAAGCAAAACATGGTGAGATAAGGAATTGTAGCTGTGAAATACACAACCCTGGTAGACCCCATAGCTCCATGTGTCTGACTAGTAACGACCATTAACCAAGTTATAACAGTTGCTATAACGATGGGGTAATTAAATTCTCGTTTCTCATGGACATTTTTTGGTAAGCCTAAAGTCTCATTGTACCAAAAAAAACTTCCCGCACCAACTTCTTGACACGTTTGATTTTTGAACTGAAAAATTGAAGAGTATCCTCCCCTTGTATAGTTACATGAACTCCATGGCAAGGTTTCTCTAAATGACATGGCTGAATAATATACACAATAGGATATATTGAGAGAATAGGAAATAACAAGGAAACTGCAAAGAATTACTTGGGAAATACCAATTCCAGCTAACCTTGGATGCAATGTTTCATACACATTCCATGGTCCTTGTCTCGTGAGTTGTCCAATACCTAACTCAAATGTTAGCACTGGTAGACCCACAATAACAAGTAAAATTAAATAAGGTATGAGAAATACTCCACCGCCATTTTCCACCATCATCTTTGGAAAGTACAAAATGTTTCCCATTCCGACAACAAATCCTATGCAACTTAGTATATATTGCAACTTAGAATCCCAGATCGATTCCATTGTGTCTACCGCTGGATTCCACTTTTTCATTTTATAAAATGAATCCTTATTCTTTGCGAATCCAAAGATGCTACGGTCCTCATCTTTCATAAATTGACCAGTTTTTATACCTAGGTCGAACGTATCTTCTGTAGATTTTATTTTGGTGAGATGTGATTTTCTGGATGAAAGACGGGGTTTTAGCACTGATGTATAGCACGAATAAAAACTAGTTTCCACTGACGAAACATCGATAGGTTCTTGTTCCTCTACTTCTTCTAAGTCAGGCACCGATTTCATAGTTTTTAAGTAAATTTCTTCGCATTCCATCCGATCAACCTTTGCCATTATAAAATTCCAATCAATTATTGTAACTAACCTGGGGCCTTGTGTGACCAACAAGTTATTAATCTGGGCATTGATACACATTGATGGTCAACCCTCTGATATTTTAACCTGAAAATGTTGCTCGTTTTAAATGTTAAAAAACCTATTTTGTCATTGGTTGTCTTGTCACAGTATTACAGCCTATCTGGTATTATCGGGTATTAGGCCTATCTGGTTGTCAGGCAATTAATAATAAATACCGCCTATTGTTTACGTGGTAACGAATGATGCCGTAACTTTGCCACATAAACTAGGGACATTACAACACCAAATACAATACTAAATGTACAGGCCATTACAATACTGAAATGTCCTCTAAAGTTGTAAAGTGCTAAATTACAACTCGCTGTTAATACTAACGGCGTTGACTAATGTTACAATTTTGGAATAAAATATATTAATTATTAGTGAGCCAATCTACCATAAAACAAAAAATATATCCGAACCACATCCTGTTGAATTCTATATTCCCTTGATAATCGCCCAAAAAAGGGTCTATAAAAATATAATTTGAAGATCATATATTTATTCATAGAAATTTCCATAGAAAACAAAAGGAACATTAGAGAAGATTAAGTAGCAAATTAGTGATGTTCAAATATAATTTAATTAATTGCACACTATTAAGCTTCGATTCTATGGGGAATAAATTAAATTTACGCTAGCCTGTCACATGTTTATCAGTTTATCGTTATATTTCGCTCACTAAAAGTCGCATCCAACTTTTAAATTTATGAAATATTGCCCGATAATGTAATTGAAACTGAAATTGACTGATATTTATAGACTTTTTCTTGGTATTAGCAATATAATGTAGAATCAAACACATTTGGCTCGGATAAATTGCTATTAGTTTTCGGTTACCCCCTCTTTCTCGCAAGATTGATTGGTCTATACTGTACTGTATGATTAGTTTCTTTGCAGTAACTTTAGTTAGTAACTTTAGTTAGTAACTTTGCAGATGACAACGCTCGGCTTTCTAATACCCCAAACACCACGTGGTGTATCAACTATATACGGTGGCCCATAGTGGCCACTCCTTACACAAAATATTTTCAGGACGCGCGCGCGCGGGGGGTTTTATGTGTGCGCGCGCGTTATTATCAATATATGTGTGCGCATGCGGTTCTGTTATGCGAGCGTGCGGTATTTCATGTGTGCGCGCGCGGTATTTTATGTGTGTGCGTGCGGTATCTCATGTGTGCGCGCATTAACTGAAATATTAGCGCCATTTCGCCTCCTCAGACCTAAGTCATTTAAACGGCGCCGGAGTGATCTGTAGCTTATATTGATATTGTGTCGTAAACCAAGCTGGCGAACAATTTCAAAGTAGGTTAATC
This sequence comes from Nemertoderma westbladi, assembly GCA_032718475.1. Lineage (NCBI taxonomy): Eukaryota > Metazoa > Xenacoelomorpha > Nemertodermatida > Nemertodermatidae > Nemertoderma > Nemertoderma westbladi. Next base: position 27,211 of record JAUCBJ010004475.1, on the reverse strand, counting down.
CGTCCATAAAATACAATTTGATTTGTTGGTTTAAATTAGCCATTTAATAACTATGTCTAGTACTGGATACCTAACCCAGGAGGGACACTTGTTTCAGCGATGTAACAAAAGGACCCCTACAGTCGGCAGCAGGGCTGTAGGCCTTGGATAGGCGGAAGGTAGATCAACCAACGGCTAGACATGCTGACAAGGTCGGTGGAAGGTAATCAACCAATGGCAACCTACTGCGAAGACGCTTGTAGGAGTTGCGACCACAAGCGGTTTACACTCGCAACTGAAAGATATGAGTATGAGAACCCTCCAGGAGAAATACCGGCTTAGTCGTCGCCCGGGTGAACAAGGACCGCGTCCCTCAGTGGTACACAAGGCTGGGGTCGATAAATTGGCTACTGGAACAGAAGACAGAGAAGAAAGAAGAACCAACCTGTTGAAATGTAAAAAGACACTAAAGATTGCTACAATGAACACTACTACTAGGATCGGCATGCTGCATTGCAGCTGCATTTTTAAGAATGCTGTGCCGGCTTGTCAACAAAATTGCACCGCCACAACTCCCTATCACCCATGACATTTGCTAGATCATTCGCATCTTCAAGGCCAGTGTCCTTTAAGATAGGGTGTTTACTGAGGCTAGTCTAGTGACTTGCCTCAGATTCACCAATGGCTTTGTTGGCCGACAATGAACACACGCACGCTGAAAGCACTGAGCAAACAGGGTGACATGGGTGCTCTGGCAATGGAATATAACATCAACATCATCTGCATCCAAGAACATCGGATTTGTCATGAAGACACTGCCATGAAGTACAATGACATTGGAAATGGATGGATGTTAGTAACAAGCTCAGCAGTAAGAAACTCGACCAATGCATCAATTGGCGTAGTAGGAATTCTAATAAGCCCATTTGCACTTAAGACCCTAAACAACATCAAATCTATCAATTCCAGTGTTATGATCGCAACATTTGATGGGAATCCCAAGACAACAGTTATATGTTGCTACAGTCCAACCAATACCTCAGAACCAGAACAAGCAGTCAAGTTTTATGAAGATGTGACTGGACATTCCGAAAGGACATTCCGAAACACAATGTTAAAGTCATTGCTGGTGACCTGAATGCGCAAATTCTCCCAGAAGACATCAAGGGTTACACCTATAACACCAGTTCTAACAGAAATGGGACTTACTTGTAGACCTAATGGAAGAATGTGAATTGATACCAACAAACAACACATTCAAAAGAGTAAGGGGAAGCTATGGACCTTTCAATACCCTAATGGAACCAAAGCACAACTGGATTAGATCCTTATAAACAAAAAGTGGAGAAACAGCATGATCAACTGCGAGGCATACAGCTCGTTCAACCTAATTGGTTCGGACCACAGAATTGTGACTGCAGAGATCAGACTCAGTTTGAGAGCCAGCAAACCCAGGACAAGTCAATCAAATCAGCAAGCAAATCAACTATGACTGGGAGTGTGACGGGATCCACCGAGGATCCCGGTTTATCCGGTTTCTAATCTACGCGTCCCCGCCGTGTGTATGTGAAAAGAGTTCTGGGTTGTTGATTGATCGGTGTATATAGATGTAAGGGTATAATATAATAAATGGTAATATAGCACAGTCGGTTGATGATAATATACCGTACCGGTAAAATGGCTGAATATTGCTGACAGTTGACGGAGATGGTGATTAGAGTTCCAGTACTGCCCTAACTAACTGACTTACTAAAAGTGAATGAATTGGCACAACGAATGATAATATATATTGCACTGGTTGGCCGCATTACATTACTCAGTGGATGCCTTCCCCCCATTGGCTAACAACTCACTTCTCGCCTCCCATCTCCCTGGGAGTGCTTCCCCCTGCTGCTATCACTCTCTCCCTCCTGGAGGTGTAACCTCTGACCCCCGCTGTGTGTTCCCTTTGGGGTTTGTCGCCCCGTTTATTGGGGTGACACAAGGTTGATTGGTAATCAACCTCGTGCTCCCAATATTGCTTAAAACCAACTTGATGGGGCTGGCTAGCGGAATTGAATATGCTAACAGGGAGAAACTCAGAACTGACAATGCAGTAAAGGATGCTTATACAGTAGAAGTTCAAAACCGCTTTGAAGCACTTCAGTCAATGGATGAAGACCAGTCCACTGATTCAATATACCAGAATATAATAACAGCCCACAAGGAATCAGCTTAGAGGCATATCCCCAGAAACCCAAACGAAAACTGTATGTGCCATGGCAAAACTCTGAGGTTACTTGTAAGAGAGAAGATCTTAAGATAGCCTACAAAGTTAAAACCGAACAGCCAACAACCGAAAACATTAACAAGGTTGAGAAAGCTAAGGCCGATCTTAAATTGGTCTAAAACATCAGCCAGGAAAAGTACATACAGGATGAAATTGAAGCAATCACAATTGCTCACATACAGCAACAATCAAGAATTACCTAGCAAACTGTAATTGAGGTATCTGGTCAGAAAAGTTGTGCAAAGGGGCGCCTCAAATCTGATAGTCCTGAAGAACGTGTTGGGAAGTGGAAAAATCACTTCGGCAACTTGCTTGGGCAGCTACCAAACATCGAGTTCAGTCCTACAAGGAAAATATATGACAAGACACTACCTATAGAAACAGGGGACTTTACACCTGCCGAACTCCAAAGAAGCATTAAAAGTATGTCCAATAATAAAGCGAGTGGATTAGATGAAATCCCAGTGGAGTTATGGAAAACAGGAGTGCTAAACAGACCATTATTGAATGTTTGCAACCGGATGTTAAAAGGGGAAAAGCCACCACCAATTTGGACTAAAGGTAAACTAAAGCCTCTCCCCAAGAAAGGAGACCTCGGTATACCAACAAACTATCGTGGGATCTGTCTGCTTGTGGTAGCTGCCAAAATATAAAATAAAATGATTCTATATAGAATTAGGCCTCACATAGCGAAACTACTGCGTAAGAGTCAAAACTGATTTCGACCGAAGGAATTAAGTCGAAGAATCTCCCCGCAGTCATGACTTTTGTGGAATTCAAGAAGGCATTCGACTCCATCCATAGAGGCAAAATGCTTGAAATCCTAAGAGCTTATGGAATACCAGAAGTAATTGTTGCTGGCATTGGATTGTTATATTGTGACACAGAAGCGCAGGTACTCTCACCAGATGGTGAAACTGAGTTTTTCTCAATCCGGGCTGGGGTACTGCAAGGTGACACATTAGCACCATTACTATTTGTAATTGTGCTGGATTACGCAATGAGAATGGCTACAAAGGGTGAAGATCTGGAATTCACACTTCAAGAACGCAGAAGTAGTAGATATCCAGCAACTACAGTCACAGACACCGACTTTGCGGATGACATCGCCCTGCTCTCTAATACACTAGCAGATGCACAGCTTCTAGTAAATGAAGTGGAGAGGGCTGCAAAGAAGGTTGGATTGCATATAAATGCTACCAAGACCGCATTCATGACCTTTAATGTTGATGGAAACTTGACATCCATTGATAATAATCAACTAAGGAAGGTCGACGACTTCCAGTACCTTGGATCATGGATAGACAGTAGCAAAAAGGACATAGAAGTTAGGAAAGCAAAGGCTTGGGTACCTCTATCAAAAATGGATACCATCTGGAAATCGCCTAAGTTCTAATTTCTTTCGAGCCACAGTGGAAAGTGTATTTTTATACGGGGGTGAGACCTGGACACTGACTAAATCACTTGAACAACGAATGGATGGTTGCTACACAAGACTACTAAGGGCAGCCCTAAACATCAGCTGGAGACAACACATGACAAACGCCGAGCTTTATGGTACAATACCACCTGTATCAACCACCCTCCGTGAACACAGATTAAGATTCAGTGGGCACTGCTGGCGAAGTAAAGACGAGGTCATACCAGATCTACTTTTCTGGCAACCAACTCATGGAAAGCATAGTCGTGGATGACTGGCCATAACATATATAGATCAATTTGAAAGGGATACTGGAAATGGGAGAAACGAAATTGCGACAACTATGGAGAATCGGGAAGCCTGGAAGGATCTCATTTCCACTGTCCGAGTTCGCTCGACCTAGTAGTAGTAGTAGTAGTAAATATATTAGCAGCAATTAATTGTATACAATACAATTCAAAACATTGAACTACAGTACAATGACGAATTGACATGTCCTTATAGAGGCAATGACTATTATACACAAATTAACACGAAAATGGTTGCTAAGTAACAAGTATTCAAGCACACAATAAATTTAATATTTTTGGTGGCTGGTCTAAAAAATAACCTTTACACACACACATAAAATACCACGCACATAATACCGCGCACGCGCACATGAAATACCACATGCTCGCATAACATAACCGCACACGCACACATATATTGATAATACCGCGCGCGCACACATAAAATCCCCCACGGCGCGCGCATCCTGCAAATATTTTCTGTAAGTAAGGAGTGGCCACTATGGGCCACCGTAACTAAAGGCCTACTCTATCTATGTGAACGCAGACTAGGGGATTCAGTGGATCTACTACAGTAGTAAGTATATAACGGGTGAGTATAAAACGAAGACCAAAGACCCAATAACTTTGACGGGAACTGTGTTGGGCCCTAGATCCCGACCATTCGACTAGTTGGTGTGATTTATTACGCGCCCCGCTGTTGATGGACTGACTGACTATGGCAATAGGGCCGGTAGAGAAATAGAGTTTATATGTATTGTTTAAATCAAGCCAGATTATGGCACATAATGTAAAATATCAAGATATAGAGACAAGGAAGTAAATTAATCTAGCACAACGGTTAATTAGAAATATAAATATATAGGCCATACTAAAAAGTAATAATACAATACACTTTATTAACAATAATAATAATCTAAAAAGAGGTTCGGCCTTAAAAACAATTTTTAAATTTGAAACCTTTAAAACCAATTACCAACTGTGGCAACGATGGGAGTAAATTAGAAGGTTGGGGGGCTTAAGATGTTGCCCATTTAGATAATGACCGGGTATTTCGATTGCAGCTAAGGGTGATATACACATACTAGCTTGCGATCCACACAGTTTACAGACACAGCTTGATTCGGGTTCGTGAAAATTTCCCCATCGTACAGATACGGTGGTGGAAGCCATGATCACTACGTTCAGTGTTTCAGTGTGTCTCAGTGGGCGGTGTGGACCCCGCCAATCAGGATCTAGGAAAGCTAGTGAGTTCCAGAATGATAGATTTATTTCAGAGACGTTGCTGTTTATATCCTTGAGGTATCTCCTATAATCGGCTGTATGAGGAAGATTGAGAAGAGAAGCAAGGTCTGTGATTAAAGAACGTTCATTGCAGATTGCAAGAACAAGACAGTTGTGTGTTGTTTTGTGGACAGATAGTAGATAACGATGGGCCGAACCTTCAGATTAAATAGTATGATTGCAGTGCCCAGAGAGAGGAGGTACGGTTTGTATAACGAATGAATAGAGGCTCCGGCTTTACACATAATTGAAACGATATGTTTAGAGAAGGACAGGACAGCGTTGTTTGTAAAGTAACCCCGAGATAATTGTAGGAGTTTGCTATTTCTACTTTGCAGCCGTTATATGTGAAGTTATCCGAATTACTTAGCTGGCCACCATGCCAGAACTTCATAATTTTAGTCCTAGAAAGATTCACTTCTAGCCCATTATTAGCAGACCAAGCAGCTACAGCATTAAGGCCGGCCTGAATATCTTCGCGGGAATCACTATAGAAGACTAGATCATCTGCAAAGAGCAATATTATTAGTTCCCCAACCTTAAGAACAGCATGTTTAATGCAGTCTACGATGTCGGAGATAAACAGGATGAAGAGCAAAGGACTAAGGCTATCGCCCTATCGCCCTGTTGTTTTACAACTCTCAATTTTCTCAATCCGTCGAAAATTTGCAAACAGTTTACAGAATGGCTTTTATAATACGAAGGAGGTTACCCTTGATGTTGAAGTCAAACTTGATCTTGTATAATAGCTTGGATCTCGGTACAGTGTCGAAAGCCTGGCGAAAGTCTATGAATACAGGGTACAGGGGGTTCCTTGGCAATGAGAGATTTGAGTGTATTCTATTTATGAGCTGTGCGAGTGGAATTGAAGTTGACCTGCCTGGCATGAAACCATATTGTTCTGGTGGAATGAAAGGATAAGTCTGCTGTCGAAGACGAATTACGATTAAGCTTGTGAAGATCTTAAAGGCGTTACAGAGCAATGCTATTCCTCGGTAAGAGTTTGGATCTGTTCTGGAACCTTTGCCCTTGTACAGTACCATCATTATACTGTTTTTCCAATTACTAACAAGAGATCCTGAAGCGAGGCAAGCATTGAATAGTGTGTGGTCCAAAGTAACAGTACTAAGGGAGGAGCGGCTTTGAATAGTTCATATGGTAATTGATCCAGCCCACTCGACATTCCATTCTTCTTTTTGTGAATTACGGATTCGACTTCCATTTGAGTGAAAGGTGGGCAAGGGTCTGGTTCTAAGTTGAGAGTTGATGATCCCGACGTGTTGACTTCGACTACGACTTCATCATCAGGATTGGAATCCAGCAGGTCAGTGACGTGTGACTCCCAAGATTCGAGCGGAATATGGCAGCTGATTCTGTTTGAGTTTTTCTTTTTTGTCCATTGATAAGGTTGTTGTTCTGCCTTTTCGATCAGCACCATCTCAGAAGAAATGCGTCACGCTTTTCATGGATTAGAGTTTTGTATTCTTTTTTGGCTATGGAAAGATCAACTAGAACGGAATCATCCATCATGGCTCTCACATTTAAATATAATAGTTTATTAGTTTGATATCAGATGTTAATGTTCTATGGTGTTATACAGTATTGCAGTCATACGGATACCAGTAGCCTACGATAATTGAATAGTATGCACTACATAGCAGTATAAAAATGATGCACACTCTTAGAATGTTATGTGAGAACTGAATGCCTAATGCAGAGTGTGCCCTACTTGTAACTGAGAAAATGGCTGCCCTTAGGTCAAGTGGCCTATGGGTTGATACAAGTGTCCCCTCCCATTATTATTAGTGGTCTTACAGATCATGCCACGTAGCTATCCCCTTATTGGGCTGTGTTGGCCCCTGGCTCACTGTAGGTGGACTGATTGGTCCACCTAATCTGTTGCTTACCTTGCTCTAGTCACATCATCATATTGGCTCCCCTTCCCATTTTCTGGTTGGAGCGCATAGCGGACTGAATCCGCTAACAAGACCAAAAGACTACAGACCTGTACAAAACACATGTTTTAACTTTCGTTTATTGTTTTGGTTCCCCCAATACGCCTCTGTAACCTGCTCCTTTACTAACCTAATCCCTTAAATGGAAATAGGACCTAATGCTCTTTGGGACCTAACGCGACTTTACCTCTTTGATTTGTACAGGTCCCTAAGAGCGTTAGGTCCCATTGCCATTTAAAGGATCAGGTTAGTAAAGCGCAATAATTTTTATTGTCTGTTTAAATCACTCATGATGTCCTTTTTTTACTTTTTATGTCCTCCAGAAATTTACCGTTAGGTTCCATGCTACCGGTTTCTCTACTGCTGTTCTCTCAGGCTATCCGTGCCGGTATTAGTATATAGAGCACTATTTTGTAGTATTGCATGTACAGATGTAGGTAAAAAGCAGGTATTTTAGGTATTTTAGTACCGGTACCGGCACCGGTACCGGCACCGGTACCGGCACCGGTACTGCTGTAGGCCTACTGTGTAGCCTACCATTTAAATACGGTAATGGTAGGCCTACCGGCTGACTGGTTGTGCTAATAAATTTTAAATAATTGATAATTTGGTTAGAAAGGCCCGCCTCTGTAACCTGCTCCTTTCCTTCATTTTGTAAAGTGACTGTTTATTGTTTTGGTTAGAAAATCCCGCCTCTGTAACCTGCCCCTTTCCCTCAATTAGTTAAATGATCGTTTATTATTTTGGTTAGAAAATCCCGCCTCTGTAACCTGCTCCTTTCCCTCAATTAGTTAAGTGATCGTTTATTGTTTAGGTTAGAAAATCCCGCCTCTGTAACCTGCTCCTTTGCCCTCAATTAGTTAAGTAATCGTGTATTGTTTTGGTTAGGAAATCCCGCCTCTGCAACCTGCTCCTTTCTCTCAATTGGTAATGATATCGTTTATTGTTTTGGTTAGAAAAGACCATCTATGTAACCTGCTCCTTTCCTTCATTTGGTAAAGTGATTGTTTATTGTTTTGGTTAGAAAATCCCGCCTCTGTAACCTGCTCCTTTCCCTGATTTGGTAAAGTGACCGTTTATTGTTTTGGTTAGAAAGGCTAGCCTCTGTAACCTGCTTCTTTCCTTCATTTGGTAAAGTGACTGTTTATTGTTTTGGTTAGAAAATCCGGCCTTAACCTGCTCCTTTCCATCAATTGGTAATTGTTTTTGGCTATAAAATGAGTGTTTTGCTACGTCATGTGGTAATCGATTCTCGACAACAACCACAAACTATTAAATTTAGAGTCTTTTACCACAGGCGCATATGGAAATCTATCTCATAGTCTATAAATCATGGAATTTTGAATGTTTTGGCACAGGCATAGTGAAACCAACTGTCCGACAGACCAGAAATCAACAAATTTTGAATGTTTTGGCATAGGCATGTTGAAATAAACTGTCTGACAGTCCAGAAATCATCTGTCTGACAGTTTGAAGAAATACATACATAAAAAGTCATTAAAGGACAACAAAAGTCATTAAAGGGACAACAAAAGTCATTATGCACAATTCGTAAAAAAAGGAGGACAAAAAAAGTCAAATAAAAGGACATAAAAAATCACTGCCTTAGTAAAGGTGCAGGTTACAGAGGTGTGTTGGTGTTGGTGGAGCCAAAATAATAAACGAAAGTTAACACATGTTACAAGATTATGCAGGTTACTTAATTGGGTCTTTGGTATGTAGGCCTACTTACAATGTACTTGCAAGTATAGCAACCAACACAAGGTAGGCATACTTTTTGTTTTAAAACCCCATTTTATTATTTACTCATATTTTTTTTAAGGAAAATAATTACAAAAAACAACTCCGTAGGTTGCTGTTAAAGGTGACTTTTTAAACAAATTGATGGAGTTGCTATGGGTTTCACCACTAGGACCGGCACTAGCCAACGCCTTTATGGCCTACCACGTAACTAACTAGATAAACAACTGCCATTCGTCATATGAACCCACATTATGATTATAGAGAAGATACATTGATGATTGTTTCTTGATCTTTGATTCTAAGGAACAATCTTTACTATTTTTAGACTACGTCAACAAACAGCACCCTAACATAACTTTAGCGTTGAAGACCCTTGTTTAGTTATGTAAACCTCCATCGCTGCGCTCGCTCGGTACGTAAATAAACTCGGGTCATAACGGTGCAAAGTGTTACTTTGCACACAATGATTTAAATAGTTATTACAGTATTTAGGGGATTTATTCAGTAGCTTAAAAACCGTCTTTTTATTATGTTTTTTTTGGCGCCAACCTTATAAATTCAAATCTTGCAGTATGCAACATTTAGGCTAATTTTGCACATTATAACTGATGATGATTTTGTGTAAAAATCGATATCTTTAGAACTTATGCATATTATTTCATCGTTTCATCGTACTTTAATACACCATGTCCGAGAATATAGTCCCCTCATTTTCTGATGACACGATGAAAAGAAAAATTGGGGGGGGGGGGGGGGGGGGGCCCAATTTTTCTACAGATCTTTATTGTATTGCTTGAAATTTGAAACACAACTAGTTCAACTCACCGTGGTTGTTACCATTAAGCGAAATTGCACCCCCAGAACTTTACTCCCCAGAGGAAACTCTAGTACTCATTTAGCTACCACTTAAGGATGCAAGGCAGAGATGGGCCCTTGCTGTTCCCTTTAAAGCATTCGTGCCGAAAAGAAAACTGCCCTGCCCATGTGAGGACCACGACCTACGGGAGATATGAATTCAATGCAACCACTACACCAAGGTGGAACCTCCGTGCTAGTAATTTCAACACTGGTTCCGACATCCTACTTTCTTCTATAAATAATTTGTAGTAGCTAGTTTTTAATACTATTTGTATAGAAAACGTTCCACAACATGTTAGCTATTCATATTATAAAAATTATGTTCTAGAACAAATATTTTTTGTTCTAGAACTTTTTTTTGAAAAAATTATAAATTACTAAGAATCGTTATAAAACGTGTTTAAAATAAATGTAAAAAAATTCACAATATTTTTTTTCACAATTTTTTTATTGATTTTAAACGCAGAAAAGCGTTTCATTTTAAACACGTTTTAGAACGATTCCATGCGTTTTAAATAAAATCCAGTATTTTTTTCAAAAAAATTTCCAAAAACAATTTTTGTTCTAGAACATAATTTTTTTTAAATGAATAGCTAACATGTTGTGGAACATTTTCTATACAAATAGTACTAAAATCTAGCTACTACAAAATATTTATAAAAGAAAGTAGGATGTCGGAACCAGTGTTGAAATTACTAGCTAAACCTACCGAAAACACTAGCTACCACAAAATTTAGTATCTTGCTTAACGAGGGGACTTCAATTACGTACATTGACCAAATTGCAGCAAATGAAAATTTATAGAATTCTCCCCATATCAAAACATCATAATATTGTAAAAATAAACTGGCCTCTTTTTTCAGCCTCTTTAAATGACCTAGCTGGCCGTAGTAGGCCTACTGTATATAGTAGGCCATGACTCGACAAAAAAGAAATAAAATAGCTTTATAATGAAAATGTTCTAGAATAATGTAGTTATGGTAAATAATTAATTAATTAACAAAAACTTTTGATTTCTTTCAAAAATATTAGTATTTTTAAAACACTAGCTACAATAAGAATACACTGGCTATCAGAAATTTAGTACAAGCCGCTCATATTCATAAAAAAATTGGTTAGGAAGTCGCATACTGTACAGTACATAACTACACCATGTCCCAGAATACACCATGTCCTGGAATATAGTGTCGTTATTCTGGTACAAGTCCCCCCCCCCCCCCCCCCCCCCAAATGTTTCTACAAATCTTTATGAGATTGCATGAAATTTGAAACAGAGATAGTTTCACCTTCCTTCCTCCTTGCTGGGCTAGCCAGAATTTTTATTTTCGCGTTCATTCTTGTTCAAAAGTGTCTCCGGCGAAATTTTACCAATCAAACCGCAGATATTCTTCACCATAGTGATTTGTTTGTACTAGTGGAAAACTGGCCATGCGTGGATTCCAAATATGTAAAAACATTTGAATTTGGTTGGGAAATAGCTCAGCTACTGTATGAGCGTTCAAATTGCGCATGATATTGCACCTCCGCAAGGTAATGTTATTCTATTTAATAAATTCATCATATTCTGGAACATATTGTTTATCCCATACGTAGCTTGGCAACAATCATACTGTTTACTGTCTATTTGTGTACTCTTTAATCATACTGTTACGTAGTTACGCATTAACAAAATGTTCCAGAATATGGCGTATTTATTAAATAGAATAAAATGGCTGCTGGGAAGGGTAGTAATAGAAGTTACCCTGAATGGAATAAAAGCAAAGAAATGGAAGGACATTAAATGTTTACAAATGTAGCCCCCTAGCGACTGGCTGCCACACTTTTCTTGTTCTTGTAGGCCTAACGGTGTTATGTGCACTGATTACTGTCGTACTGTAATTACAATTCTTAACACAATGTAATTTCAATTATTTAAGAATGTTATAGGGCATAAGTGATGACAAATGTACACCATGACCAGTAATATAGTGTCATTTTCTGATGACACGGACCCCCTCCCAATTTTTCTACAAATCTTTATCAAATTTTAAAAAAGTGTCTTTTTCGAAATCGCACCCTCCGTATCGTGGCCATTCTTCACTTTAGTCGTAATTTTTTCATATCAATAGAAAGCTTGCGTTGAAATGATTCCAAATATGTAACAATGTCTGAATTTCGTTGAGAAACAGCTGAGAAATAGGCGTTCAAAGATTGCAAGAATTATTGTTCACTGCAGGCCATTTATTCTATTTAATAAATACACAATATTCTAGAACAATTTGTTTATGTATGATTAGCTATCAAGGACAGCTCTACTACTTTCCAGATGGTATCCATTTTTGATAGAGCTGCCCAAGCCTTTGATTTCCTAACTTCTATGTCCTCCGTAACCTATGTACTTCCATGATCCAAGGTACTGGAAGTCATCGACCTTCCTTAGTTGATTATTATCAATGGTTGTCAAGTTTCCATCAACATTAAAGGTCATGAATTCGGTCTTTGTAGCATTTATATGCAATCCAACCTCCTTAGCAGCCCTCTCCACTTTATTTAGTAGAAGCTGTGCATTTGCTAGCGTATTGGAGAGCAGGGCGATGTCATCCGCAAAGTCGGTGTCTGTGACTGTAGTTGCCGGATATCTACTACTTCTGCGTTCTTGAAGTGTGAATCCCAGATCTTCACCCTTTGTGGCCGTCCTCATTGCGTAATCCAGCACAATTACAAATAGTAATGGTGCTAATGTGTCACCTTGCAGTACGCCAGCCAGGATTGAGAAAAACTAATGCTAATAAAATAAAAAAACCAATGGTATATAATCGAATGCAACCTCATTATTAGCTGGTTGTGTGCGGGTAGTAGATAGGGTGTAGTAGTGAACTTGTTTCTACCGGTCAGTTCGGGCTCCAGCCTATGACCCCGGAGGAATTTTATATATGACTATATACATGTATATACCCTACATAGATGTTTAGTACTGATAAGGGATTTTAAAAAATTTGGGTAGACTTCACCAAATGGTTGCGCTCGTTTTTTAGGGGTCTTAAACATAGCAACGGAGAAAATACCCATAGCAACAGCTATTATAGTAAATATGACGAGTTAAAATTTATGAAAGATTAGTATTTTGGATATGAAGAATTTAGTGGCATATTTAGTTTTTTGAAAATACCATAGCAATCAAGTGAAAACCACCTTCAAAGTTAGCAGTATTGACAATGTCCTTAGCAACGGGCTTTAATGGTGGAATGCATTTATAGTGGTAGTAACGTCATGGGATCAGAGTCTACCACCAATATTTCAAGTATAAGGGACAATATGCACCACTTGCTTGCTTGCAGTTGCCATTAATTTTGGTAATTTTGGCTAGAAACGGGATATATATTAGCCGTAGCTTCATTAAAATCAATGGTACAGCAGAAGTGATAGAACATATTTTAATATGGTGGAAAGTTGTCAGTGTGACAAGGGTTAGTGAAGCGTTAGTTAGACGGTTTAAAGATCCTTACCGTGAAGCAATCACTTCTACAGACTGCACGGCGATACGAACATTGGAAGAAATGGCCACCGAGTTCCAGAACTTCCCTCATGCTATTGGACGTAGGAGACAGGGCAGCAGGGTGTGTTAACAGCAGGGTGTGCATTATGGCAGACAACGTCTGGACTGCGTGAATTGTCATTCCTTTTACTACAGCGGGGCTATGATTACGTTTTAAGTGGTTCAATTAACCAAAACAGATTGGTAGGTGAGTTTGGCTGTTTCCGTGGTATGACGGGCTCAAATCTCTCTCTTACTGTGAAAGACATTGAAGCGGCTTTTCGGGGACGGAGTTTGTTATTGTTGGTCGACTTAAATGAGATGCCCAAAGCCGTTACAGCAGCTGAACATTCAAAAACATGTGATTCATGCCGTTATCCATTACCCGAGGAAACCCTTGCTATTGTTGAACGCCTTTCTGATATAGACTCTAAGGCCACGGACTGTGAACGCTGGGCTGCCGCATATGTAGCGGGATATCTGTTACGTGTTGTACCAGAACTTGAAAACTCAGAAGATGTAGTGCAAGCGGACAGTACTTTTATTCGAAATCTGTCACGTGGTGGTTTACAACTGCCCTGCCAAGAGTTGGTGTGGTGGACATTGGCTTCAGCAGCCTTCGTTGATCTTGTGCCCCATGGCACAATTCGCTGTCATAAGCAACTTGTTGTAATCATCGATCTAATTGCCGGCTACTATGATATTTTCCCAAGACCGCCTATAGCCGCGTGTCGTGTTCTAGCTAACACGATTCTAAACGGCCTGCAGAAGAGAACCACGGATACACATCAAACTGAGAACAGACGCCATACTGCAGTACTGGGGCTCATACCAAACTGGCTCGAATTACGGGAACATAACATTTCTAGGACTATTTTATAGTAGGATAATTTCTGTACCTTTAGAGACTGTTATATTTCCATTTTTATCACATTTATACTTGTCCCACATATTACTTTTAAAATAAATATGTGAATTATACAATAACAAAGAAATATACAATAACTTGTAGCCATAAGGCGATACGAAAGTAAAAAAGTGAGCTTTTTATACGTTGATTTACTCGGTTACCATAGCAACAAACTGTTATTTTGGTTGTCAATAATTCATTGCTGATAGAGCTTGTTTTAGGCTGTCGTAGGGGTAATTTTTCAGTTTGTGCCATAATTATTAACGTAATATTAGAATTTGAAATTATACAATGTATCTTCATAAGTGATACTCAAATTGGTGCTTCACTTATTAAAATTAAAATTCAAGGTCTTTAAATGAAAAATGGATAAAAATAAATAATCTATTCGTTTTCACTGTAAAATTTTACTCCAGATAGACCCTGAACCGCGGTGTAAATGGTCATATATCGACTGTTTATTAAGTATAAATCAATGGCCCCCGCTAGCGGTATCGGGGAAATAGGCTTGCCAGTCCTGTAGTAGAGCTGTCCTTGTTAGCTAGGCAATATAGATATCGCATAGGCATTCCGGTGTTGCCTACCAACTCATAAAATAAATTTTTCCAATCATACTATTTATTAATATATAAATAAAATAAATTGTGTAGACAACACAAACACACATCCAAATAAATACTTAGCTTTATGTATAATTAGAAGAATAGGAAAGTATATATATGATAATAATTAAAGTATTAATATATCGGAATAATTAAATAACCATGTGTTTACTGTATATGCTCGGGTGTAGAGTTTATAACTACTTTGTAAAAAAATCAAAAATTCTTCATAAAATAAATAACACGTTCTAGAATATTGTGTATTTATTAAATAGAATAAATGGCCTTCAGTGAACAATAATTCATGCAATCTTCGAACGCCTATATCTCAGCTGTTTCTCAACGAAATTCAAACATTGTTACACATTTGGAAGACTTGCAACGCAAGCTTTCTATTGATATGAAAAAATTACGACTAAATTGAAGAATGGCAATGATACAGAGGGTGCGATTTCGCAAAAGACACTTTTTTAAAACACTTATAAATAAAATTTAAAGGCGAAATCGAAAATTCCGGCTTCATGGTAACAACCACGGTGAGTTGAACTAGCTGTGTTTAAAATTTCAAGCAATATGATAAAGATTTGTAGAAAAATTTGGGGGGGGGGGGGTCCGTGTCATCAGAAAATGACACTGCAGTATATTACGGGTCATGGTGTAATATCTCTTAAATATACGTATCATGTAAACCTCACTCATCTTTCAAAATGCGCTCTGTTATGTAGTCAAAACAGCTAAGTGATATGAAAAACACTTTGTTAACAATTCTGACAAGTTGCCATGGCATCTAGAAACTGAAACATATTGCATATTTTTCCTTATGCTCGACATAGTGAGGGGGAGGTTGATTTTAATGAAGCTACGGCTAATATATATCCCGTTTCTAGCCAAAATTACCAAAATTAATGGCAACTGCAAGCAAGCAAGTGGTGCATATTGTCCCTTATACTTGAAATATTGGTGGTAGACTCTGATCCCATGACGTTACGACCACTATAAATGCATTCCACCATTAAAGTCCGTTGCTAAGGACATTGTCAATACTGCTAACTTTGAAGGTGGTTTTCACTTGATTGCTATGGTATTTTCAAAAAACTAAATATGCCACTAAATTCTTCATATCCAAAATACTAATCTTTCATAAATTTTAACTCGTCACATTTACTATAAGAGCTGTTGCTATGGGAATTTTCTCCGTTGCTATGTTTAAGACCCCTAAAAAACGAGCGCAACCATTTGGTGAAGTCTACCCAAATTTTTTAAAATCCCATATCAGTACTAAACATCTATGTAGGGTATATATATAGTCATATATAAGCTGACACAGACTTTATTGAGCGAGCTTTGGGGCAGAAAACTGAACTCGAGTGGTTTATGGAAAGTTGTTCGTTTGAGACTGACAGTCCGCTTAATGTTCCGTTCACAGCGGATGAAGTACAATCAGCCGTTAATAAGCTAAAATACGGTAAAGCAGTTGGTTTTGACGGTTTGCTTAATGAATTCCTTAAATTACCTGGACTGTGTAACTTACTTGTTGAACTCTTCAATTATATTTTTGATACTGGCAAAATTCCGTCGGTTTGGCAGCAGGCTCTTATTAGACCATTTTATAAGGGTAACAGCACAAGTGTTAACGTACCATTAAATTACAGAGGAATTAGTCTTCTACCGTGCATAAGTAAGTTATTCACTTCTATATTGGATGTTCGTTTATCCAAATTTTGTGAAGTTGATGATTTATTGTCTAACGAGCAGAATGGTTTTAGAAAAAATCGTAGTTGCTTAGAACACATCTATACAATACATTCCATTACTTCTATTAGGAGAACAAATGGGTCTTCTACTTATTGTGCCTTTATCGATTTCGAAAAAGCCTTCGATTGGGTTCGGAGAGACCTTTTGCTTTACTCGCTACTATTAAATGGGATTGGGGGGAAAATGTATGTCTGTATAAAATCTATGTATAGCAACACTCAGTCAAGCATCTTACTAAACGAATTTAGGTCCGAATGGTTTCAAACTAATTCCGGTGTGAGACAAGGGGATAGTCTCTCGCCCTCTCTCTTCGGTTTATTCATTAATAGTTTAATTATTTCCATTAACGAACTAGGTCTTGGAGTACAGGTAACGGATAGTCTTAGACTGTCTATACTAGTATACGCGGATGACGTCGTTTTATTGGCAGACAGTGAATCAGACCTTCAGTCCATGCTAAACAGAGTGAATGAGTGGTGCTATCAGTGGCAGTTGTCAGTTAACCCGAAAAAGTCGAAAATAGTTCATTTCCGTAAAGAATCTGAAGAACGATCCGGCGTAGATTTTAATGTCGGAGAAAAACACCTAGAAATTGTACCCTACTATATGTACTTAGGAGTGTTCTTAGATGAATTTGGAACTTACGAGAAAGCTATCAGTACATTTGCTCTGTCTGCAGGGAGGGCTCTAGGATCAATTATAGCTAAGTCTAGGGAAGTCAAGGGTTTTCGGTATAATACATACACAACGATGTTTAATGCTGGGGTAGCGCCGATTCTCGATTATGGCTCGGGAGTGTGGGGGCTAGGTGAAGCAAAACCGATTGACATTGTCCAACGTCGGGCAATTAGATGGTTTCTCGGGGTTCATAGATTTGCCCCAATAGCAGCAATAGAGGGGGATATGGGTTGGAGACCAAGTTTACACCGTAGGTATATAGAGGGTATACGATTATGGAATAGGTTAATTGAATTGGATATCTCTAGAATACCCAAGCAAATATTTGAGAGTGAATACAGTTCAAACGCTGGCTGGTGTAGCAAAATTAAATCAATTTTTGATAAATTAAATCTATCAAATATTTATGACGCTAAAGTAACCTGTAACATAAACATAGCTGTGGAAAAATGTATAGATCTAAACCTGAATATGTGGCTAACAGAAATTGATTTAAAGCCAAAACTTAGAACCTATAGAACCTTTAAATCATCATTTACAGTAGAACCCTACGTTAAAAGTAGCCTGAACAAGTCGATACGTTCAACAATGGCGCAGCTCCGTTGCGGGATACTTCCACTAGCAATTGAGACTGGAAGGTTCCAGGGAAAGGCATTGAACGACAGGGTCTGTCGGCAATGTAACACTCAGAATATCGAGTCCGAGGTTCACTTTCTTTTTGAGTGTCCTGTCCAGCCCTTCAAAGAGGAGAATTGTTGAACGGAACCGATCTCTCGTGTGATCGTCTTGTAAGGCTCATGGAAAATAATCAATTAAAACTAGCTAAAGCAACTAGGGAGTTATGGATACAGAGACAGGATTTACTAAATAAGTAAATAAAATAGAAATACAATAAAATTAGACATAAAAAAAAAAATAATAATAATAATTATAATAAAATAAAAAATTAGAATTCTCAGAAATTAACAAATAACATGGTAAGGACACCCAGCTCATATTTTTGTATTATATATTTTTGGTAGGGCCTTTAGGGCACAGTGCATTATTTTTTTTTTTTTTTTTTTTTATATTTAGTTAGTGTTTGTTTAGGTAGAGTTTGTGCGGTATATTCAGGTGCTGTTTGTTTCGGTGCGGTTTGTTGGTTTTGCTGTCAGTTATCCATTGTGATTTGTGTCAATTTGTCTGATAAGTCGCATAGCGGCTGGGGGCGAAAGCCCCAGACATTAAAGATTTACTTATCTTATCTTACTTACTTATATAAAATTCCTATGGGGTCATAGGCTGGAGCCCGAACTGACCGGTAGAAACAATTGCACTACTACACCCTATCTACTACCCGCACACAACCAGCTAATAATGAGGTTGCATTAGATTACATACCATTGGTTTTTTTATTTTATTAGCATTAGTTTTTCTCAATCCTGGCTGGCGTACTGCAAGGTGACACAATAGCACCATTACTATTTGTAATTGTGCTGGATTACGCAATGAGGACGGCCACAAAGGGTGAAGATCTGGGATTCACACTTCAAGAACGCAGAAGTAGTAGATATCCGGCAACTACAGTCACAGACACCGACTTTGCGGATAACATCGCCCTGCTCTCTAATACGCTAGCAGATGCACAGCTTCTACTAAATAAAGTGGAGAGGACTGCTAAGGAGGTTGGATTGCATATAAATGCTACAAAGACCGAATTCATGACCTTTAATGTTGATGGAAACTTGACAACCATTGATAATAATCAACTAAGGAAGGTCGATGACTTCCAGTACCTTGGATCATGGAAGTACATAGGTTACGGAGGACATAGAAGTTAGGAAAGCAAAGGCTTGGGCAGCTCTATCAAAAATGGATACCATCTGGAAATCAGATCTCTCCAGGCACCTGAAGACTAAGTTCTTTCGAGCCACAGTGGAAAGTGTATTTTTATACGGGGGTGAGACCTGGACACTGACTAAATCACTTGAACAACGAATTGATGGTTGCTACACAAGACTACTAAGGGCAGCCCTAAACATCAGCTGGAGACAACACATGACAAACGCCGAGCTTTATGGTACAATACCACCTGTATGAACCACACTCCAAGAACGCAGATTAAAATTCAGTGGGCACTGCTGGCGAAGTAAAGACGAAGTCATACCAGATCTACTTCTCTGGCAACCAACTCATGGAAAGCGTAGTCGTGGACGACCGGCCATAACATGTGTAGATCAACTTGAAAGGGATACTGAACTTGGGAGAAACGAAATTGCGACAACTATGGAGAATCGGGAAGCCTGGAAGGATCTCATTTCCACTGTCCGAGTTCGCTCGACCTAGTAGTAGTAGATTATATAGGTATGCTCAATATCCACATTACCGGCCTTTCCAAACCAAGGCTCTTATTGGCTCAGCGTTTGTTTCAGCTGAATAATGGACAGCTACCAAACCTGGCCTTCTCTGTAGTTACATGGGTATCTTATACATTATTACCTACAGTATATTGCACCTAAGCTCCCCGTGTAGTTTAATGGTGAGATTGTTTTCCTTGCTTGGATGGTAGATTTGGTGCCAGCCTAATCTACCGTTGTTGTTTTCGGGTTGCCAATCTGGGTTGGTTTATTGCTAAAATTCTCCAGTAGCTTTGATTGCTACGGTAACACGCCCCCCCCCCCCCATGCTACCTTCCGGGTGTTTTCTCAGAAGTAGCATGTATAGCACGTGTACAACGTCCTCATGGCTTTAATTCAACTTTATGAAATATTATTGGGGTGGGTTATCTTTTAGGTCCCAGACTGCCAGTATGTACCTCTGGATATATCGATCCTCCCTTATGATATCAACGTCAAACGATATCATAAGGCTGTGTAGAGCCTACTTGCGTTTTTGTGTTAATATGTCTAACTACGTAGTTCAATATTGTTCTATATCTAAGTTCTAACTAATCCAACTTTCTCTTCTAGCCCTCTTCCAAGTCCGCATTCCGTTCTCTCTCTAGTCCCCTCTTAACCCTCTCATGCAGTCCTGTTGTCCTCCGCTTTGGTTTCACCTTCTTCTCTTCCCAGTCATATGCCACACATATCTGTTTGGCCGACGGCCCCTCTTTATGTCCTCCGCCTTACGCTGTACCTATCCTTCTCATGGTATTCCTCATTTCTCCTGGAAGAGGTTCCCAAAGGAACTTCTGGAGTTCCCATCTGTGTTCCCGACTCCATCCATTCAAGATTCCCTGCAGATAGGGAACTCTCCCTCCTCTGGCCACCGCCGTTAGTTCCGATAGCAAAGGGTAGGCTGCTTGCATATATCGAGGCTAGGATCTCCCTACTGAGATTGAAGATACCCCAGTGCATGTCCTGCAGTGCCACAATCCATCCCAATATGTCCTTGGAAATGGCATACGCTGCAACGATTATGCAGAGTAGGACACGCTCGAATCAAGTGCGCTCTATCATTACAATAGATACACTTCAATCCCGTCTTGTATCAGTGTAGACTATCCTGCTGCTTGTGTGTCCATCTACCACAGTAGTCGTATCCTTCGAATGAAAGCGTTCGCCCTAACTCATCCACCCCAACTTTCCATAGTTTCACGGGTCAGTTAAAACGTTGATATATCCCAATGTTTTCTTATGTGACTCTCTCATCCCTCCAATGGTTGCGTTGTTGGAGTCTCTTCCAGTCGCAATTTACTCATGGATGCGGGTGGATCATAATCCCTCAATCCGGGTTGTCTTGGTTGGTATTGGGACAAATCCCAACACATGTGAGCACCCACATCAAGGATTGCCCTCCCCTCACGTCAGTCCGTGTCTGATATACTGACCATCTCAACTTCCTGTGTTCCCCTGAATGGATGATTCCCAGTTTCTGTTTGGGTCCAGTCCATCCTCATATACTCCATCAAAACCTGTAACCTCGCGAGGTTAGAATACAAGGTCGACTGCCCCACATCCTCAACTACTAGGATCGGCATGCTGCATTGCAGCTGCATTTTTAAGAATGCTGTGCCGGTTTATCGACAAAATTGCACCGCCACAACTCCCTATCACCCATGACATTTGCTACATCATCCACATCTTCAAGGCCAGTTTCCTTTAAGATGCGTCTCAAGAAAGTCATGGGCTGTCCACCATGCTTATTCACTCCATGAGGCTGCCAAAGTACAAGATTATACACTGGCTGGTCCTCACGGTGAAAGCAATGTCCTGCAAAGTAGAGGCGATTTTGTTCTAGTGTCAAGCTTGGGGAAACCAATGAGACACATCCAATATTATATAGTGTCTGGTTAGAGATGTGTGCATTGAACTTGACACAATGAACCCGGCGTAGCATTCTTGTGAATGTGCCATCCAGAGATTTGGTGTCCTCAGCAGTTAGAGCCCAGCATGGACTCCCATAGAGGAGTACTGGAACTACTGCTGCTCTAAATAACCGGACCTTAAGTTTCCGATTAATTCTCGGTGACTTCCAAATCCTGGAAAGCCTATTCAAGGCTGCCCATGCCTTTCCCTTACGTATTCGAAGGTCCTCATCTGACTTCCGGATCCATGATCCCAGGTAACAGAAGTCATCCACATGCTCAAGCATACCATATTTTGAGCTTATGCTCATCCGATCAGAGACTTGCTGAGGACTTTCAAAGTTAACTGTCAAAACTTTGGTCTTTCTGGAGTTAATAAAAAGACCAACACTAGAAGCAGCATGTTCTAATGAACTGAGGAGCCGTTGGGCTCCCTCTAGTGATTCTGAGAGTACTCCTAAGTCATCAGCAAAGTCTAGATCAGTTAGGTACTTGGCAGGATTTCCTCGACTTCTGGAGCCAGTAGGTGGAGTTATCATCACCCCATCATCCCATCACCACATCCTCACCTTTCCACGATTCTATCGCAACACCCCGAGATAGATGATGATATCCACTTCTATATCGCTACTCAAGCCCGATGGATAGAACATCTACATGTCCATATCCTGGACCTTATCGAGCTCGTCGTCATCCTCTCGATATAGCATGGCCCTAAACCTCACAATCTTTGCATGTACCTCACTATCTGCACTGTCCAATAGCAGATGTTCCGGGTCGTAGAACATCTCTTACCCCTTCCAACTTGCGTAGTTGAGGAGCTGAGGAGCCCCTCAACTACCTTGTAGATGATATGCTTCTTCTGGAAGACTACTCCACTCACATGAAAGGCCTCGGACACCATACCCAGAATGACTGTGATGTATAGGTTGACTAGTCCTAGTAGCCACCAATCCTCCTGTAGTATATATCTATACTGATCTGGGGTAAAAATCTCTTCCCAGAATCTGTATAGATTCTCCTGGTTCAGTGTCACTTCCCACTTTATTTTTGATGCAGGTTCTCTCCCAAACTCCTTCCTGAACTTGTCTTTGTTAATGAGTTTATGAGTTATCATCCCGAGTAAGTTCCCTATTGCTGACATACCACATGTGTTGCTGGCTTCGATTAACCCCAAGCCTTGAGGGCCTTTTGTCACCATATGTAGCGCCTGCAAGTCCAGGAGATTTACCACTCGTAGTCTCATAGCCCGCATGTCCGTCGCTATGTCCGATCCTTGTCTTTAATGATCCTTTGTACAGCCGCTGGTAATCTATCGATCAACTTTTCGGCTGAGTGGTTGTACATTCCCAAATCGAAGAGGAAGATCCTCCCATTCAGACTCGCGATATGCACATGAAATTCTCTCATCCCCGTCACCCTCCCTCTCTCATCCCTCGTAATCTCCTCAGTTGTCCCCCCGAGATTGACTATCATATAACCCATGCCTACAATGATTCCATGAAGGACTTCCATGCTCCCTTACCATCCTTACCTCCCCTTGTGATCCCGAACTTATTCTTGTCACCCTTCCTGACGTAGTGGAGATATCTTGCCACCACCTTGTCCAGATCTGGCGTCCCATACGTTCCAATTAATAGAAATTCCTATGCACATCGGAAGTAGACCACATGGGATATTTTATCAGTAGCCGTTTGTAGTATGCTCTCAAGATCTCTTCAGGATGCCTTACCATTCGATCAATAACCAAAGATTCTGGCCTCTCCATGCTCTTCCGCTCTGATCTTCCATTCCACCATCATTACCTAAGTAACCACTCTTTTTAAGGGTTCAGGATAAACAATGGCCGCTTACCCACACTCTACTTTAAACGGCTTAGCTAGCTTGTAGTTATTATAGCGGCATACACTAGTACTTCTACCTAATATTCCAGTACTTCTACCTAATATTCCAGTATTTCTACATAATATTCTTAATTTGACTTAATTGATTTAATTTTTGTTACTTTTCCTATAGTTCCAGAATATACCTTTCTCCTTTCAGTGCTATATTATTTAGTTAATTTTATTAACGAACTTAATTAATTATTTATATAATAACATACAACTATCATATTCCTTTGCTAGACTAGACATATCATATTATTTTCGATAAATACCTTTTAATTACATATTTTACTATAGTACCTTACACGATATATTCTATCTACTCTATCTATCTATCTACTATATTCTAGTCCAACAAGTTTATTGGATGATATCAATTAATGCCGAATCATCCACAAAACAACAGTTGGTTATTGGCCTCGTATATATGTCTTTCTCTTCTTCTCACCAATCTTGCCACCGATTCGGAACTCTAAAGTCTGAATATGTCTGTCTTTACCTGAGTGGCATGTCACCACTCTTGCTACTACTACTACTATGATCGGCATGCTGCATTGCAGCTGCATTTTTAAGAATGCTGTTCGCGCTTTTGAAGACCTTTAGCAGTTTAACCTGCCAAAATTTATATGTCTTTTAGTTAATTAACACACCTTTAGCATACGACAATATTTTATGCTAATAAACAAAACATTAGCCGAAGCCAGCCCATGCGCGATCATTCACCCGATGGATCTACACCCGGGAGGCTGAATTCGGATGCTTAGATTTTATTATTGCAGTGTAAGGTTGCAGTGTAAACCTATTGTATTATTCGATAGATCACTAATATGTAATTTCTGACAGATATTATTAACTTTCGGGAAATATTAACAGTTCCTTTAGGACGTGGCGCTCTATCTATTTAAACAGAGCTAGGACTTATACTAAACGCAACGATAAGGCTTATGATTAAAGTATAAGTCGCATTCTTTAGGAAATGCTTTGTTACCAGTCACATCACACTCACAATCATGCACACTATTCTGCCGGCCGTCAGTATATTTGATCACACATAAAGAGAACAGCAATTGACTCAGGTAGTGTCTACTAAATAACATTAGATTCAATACACACCACATTGATATAAATCGCAATTGTTATATATAGCCCGCCTCTCTAACCTGTAGTGTATCAAGAAAATTGGGAATTTTGGGTGATTTATCCGTATTCTCCAAAGAGCAATATTTCCATCAACAAATAGATACAATTAATAACTGACGGTAAATAGCAGTACAAACAATATGATTAGTGCAGTTAAATTAAGTGAGGTAACACCGCCGGTAACAGTTATACTTTCTATAATCTAAGCAGTTTACTAGAGTTCTTCCCAAAAAGCCGGTGTTTCTGGCTTAGACAGCAATAACAACAAAGTATCAAGTAAAAGCAGTAAGACTGAACACTCTCCTTATAATCGGCTGAAAAGCTACACGTCGACAGGAAAAATCGCTCTGATTGGCTCAAGCCAAACAAAGAACTATGCGTCCAATGGCTGTTTCCATGTCAGCAACCAGCTGTTAGATGTCGTAATATGAATCATCACGGCTAAGCTGTGAAAGGTAGTTGGTGCATTACAGGTTTTTTGCCTTACCATGTCCGCCAAAACACGTATATAGCAGAATGACTTTTATGTCCGTTAAAACACCTGTAACGGTACCTTGCGGGCGAGGGGAATATATATACAGTTAGAGAACCTTTTTAGAGTATTCCAGCGCCTGGGGGGAAACTGGATTGCGAAGCAAAAGGGGCCAGTTATATCCCACAGAAGCTTTTACACCGCTCCCAGAAAATGGGATTTAAGTCTATAAAATATACAAAATCACAGTTTCTAAAATATAAAAATACTCTAAACAGTTAGTCTTTCTTGCGCGGACGGCGTTTACGCAGTTTTTTAAAGCTAGCAAGAGTCCTTTTCTCTTTGGGGCGAGCCACTTTACGAGGAGGGCTATAACTCCTGGGTGAAGGGTGCAATATGATTGCATCAGAAGGTATGGGATTGCGATCGGTATATCCGCCGGTCGAAGTACCGGGTTGATTGACATCAACGTCCGGGGAGAGGGGTCTAACGGCTTTGAGAGCTCGTTTCAAGACAGCCGCTCTTACGGGTCCTTTACGAGTGGTCTGAACGAGGGCCGTGGGTGGACCATAGGCAGTTAGAAACTTCCTTGGTTTAATGGTTCTTTCCAACTCGCGTTCGCGGGCTCGGTATTCGTAAGGCCGTCGATATACTTCTTGTAACTCGGGGTGTGAGTTGACAAATAAGTCTCCATAGGCCGGATCTTGACGGATAAAGTTTATTAAGTTATACGAATTGATGTCACTCGGATTAATGCTCCTGAGGAATTTGCGTACATATTTGGTTGAAATACATTCTCTAACGCGCTTCAATAGTTCATAACTTGATAGGCGCGATTTCTGCTCGACGGAGGCAAACAAATAAGGATGGAACGCATAAACTCCTTCGTAAGCGCGTCCAGGATAATAGCGATGGCGTGAATCACAATGTAAATCAGCGCTCGCTTCCCAAGCTCTGATGTAACGTAGTGTGATCATTTCATCTACGCTTTCCAAATCGTTACTAAAAGGGCAATCGAAACTGGCGCGTCCCTTTAGTTGACAATGGTGACATCGAGTCATAAATTGAGGGCAAACCGCAAAAATGTGCAAATTATTAAATCTGCAATACGCGCAATAAATTTCCATCGCCGGTTGTTCGTGGAAATAGGAACAGCGGACGTTTGTGTCCATGGGCGTAACATGGTCTCTCGATGCGCATAACCGACAACGTTGCCGAGAAACATAGTTGGCATGGCGATAATCGTACGCAGTGAGACACTGTGGACCTTGATACCATAATCGTTGTCGCTGTTCCGAGCGCGATAGGCTGAATCTCCTCAGATTCTAGACATATTGGTTCGTCTTCCCAGTCTGTTACGAATATAATTTTCGTGATCTATTCTCGGTTTATCGTTACGACGCCGCTGGGTATGATATTTAAATAGAACCATTTCCCTTTCGGTGTCTACATCGTCCGTATCATGTAAATCGATAGGATGGCCGGTAGTTAAGAAGTCCATATACGTACCATTACGATGCGTATAGTGAGCGGTTAATTTTCGATAGTCCAATTCACGCGTAAGTTGTTCCTGGGACATCAGCGGTTCGATATAACGACCATCGTCCTCCGTAATAGTCGGATCGGCTTCACCGCGTATCAAGCTATCCACAAACGCTTGTAAAGGTAGAGTATATCGCTCTCTAATATCAAGGTCATCTTCTATCAATTCCGTCATATCTGCTATCTGAGTTTATTAATATCAATATGAGCTAATATTTTAGGCAAGCGGGCGTCGCTGCCTACTAGACTTTTGCCCCCAGACAGTGGGTTTCTCAGCGCCGATGTACCGTTGTCGCAGTGTTTACGCCAACATGTAGCAACAGCACGACAACGATAACCGGCACAAGTCCCACCACTGTCCGTCCCAAAGGCTTGATTCCACTTGAGGTTATCTCGGTAGAGTTAGGGCTACTTTACAATTGCGATTAGCTACTGTAAACACACTTTAGTAGTAACATTCACCTATAAACGCACAAATTCCATACAATCATTACTTACTGCACACATGCATGCCATTTGTCCGTTAGTCAGTGTCTTCCAGAATGTCACGTTATTACTATGTATCCTTGGATACTAATAGTGCGCTATGTATACTCTTATGCTACGCAATGGGGCAAGCTTTTTATTGT
>JAUCBJ010004474.1:0-20233 GCA_032718475.1 Nemertoderma westbladi | reverse complement strand
AGCAGCAGCAGTCTGCCTCTTACAAGCGAGGCTGACTGAATACCTCAAGTGTTGCTGGGAAACAAGCCAACTTGAGTTAACCAATAAATGAGCAGTATTTAATGAGAATACATTTTTTATGCCGGTTTAATTACTTTAGATCAATTAAAGACACGATTATTAAAGCAAATCACTTGAACTAATTAAAAACTATAATAGAATGGAGTATGCGGATTACATCTGTATATTTTTTAAGTATAATTATTGAAGTCTTATACTGTAAAACAATTAATTTCCTTTAAAAGGCAGGTTGAAAATGGTGTTTTTACCGTAATCAACTTAATTAACTAATTAACTGCTATTATCTTAGCTTCTCGAAGGCCACACGGAAATTCTACTTGGAAAATTTCTAAACTTTTGCCAAACAACATGTGTACCAAGTTTGGATAGATTTCATCAAAGATTGGCCGAGTTATTAACGTTTAAAATTGAACACGACAGAACGACAGAACGACAGAACGACAGAACGACAGGTTGATTAATGGTACCACTACGCTAAGGCTCACTCACTTCGTGGCTCGCCCCACAGGTGTATACAGGAGGCCCTGCGTACGACATCGTGAGGCAATATCAGGGCATCGAGGGTGGCTTCACGACTGCATGGCTGGCCCTAGACAGGGAATATGGACACCCAGCCAAGATCATCCGGCAGACCTTAAGGGGAATAACATCGGGTGGCCTACAGGATAACTCTGTTAGCATAAGGACCTTTGCGAACAAGGTCGAGAAGGCGTTAATCGTGCTGAAAACACTAGACGCGCCATACGAACTCAACGCATCTAATAATATCACCACGATACCGCAGGCACTGCCGATCTGGCTGCGCAATAAATGGAGAAAGATCGCCTTCTCCACCCGGGAGAAGAAAGGTGCGGAACCGGGCTTAGAGGAAATGTCGAACTTCCTCAACTACGAAGCAGAGTTGATTACAGACCCAGTCTATAGTGAGGATAGTTTGGGGAAGGCGCCGAAGACCGAATACAACAGGCCTAAACCCGAACACAATCCTGCAGATCCATTTCCGAGAGTGAGACAGTCGCTACCACATGCGGCCACACAGGGGGCTACAAGCCCACAGTTAGCTGGGAGTAGGGCCACACCGTGGCAGGGACAGAAAGAAAATAACACTACGAACAAACAAAATCCCAACATACCCTGTAGGCCGAGTCCAAATAACCAAAACACTAAACTGGTAGATATAAATCTACGCGCGATACGTGAAGGACTATACAGGGAATGCTACAATCCAGGATTCGAATGTCAATTGCATAGGGATGGAACCCATAAGACCATGAGTTGTAAGCATTGGCAAGCGTTGCCTAAACAAGATCGTGTAGGATTAGTATTATCCATTCTGTTCTATCTATTCTTTCGATTTCTTTTCATTCTACCGGCAGGAGACGACAAGATGAAGGGTGGCATTTTGCTGCCAGGGGACCATGAGGAAATCAAGAAGGGAAGACCCGATTTTAGGGTGGTGGAAGAGGGAGAATCAATTCACAGAGGGTTGGAATTGACGAGGAGAGTGGGACGAAAGATAAGAGGACCTAGGGGGGCAGTGGGAGAGAGCCTCCTGGAAGAATCGATGGAAGATCGAGGAATCCCTTAGGATTTAGTCGTCCAAATGTTGGACTGAGGGGGGTGAGAATGAGGGCGAGACGCCCTCCCTACACAAATTATAATAAAATAATAAAAATAATAAAATAAGTAGAAAGTTAGAAAGTAATAGTTAGTAGAAGTTAGATAGTAAGTAGAAGTAAGAAAGTTAGTAGAAGTTAGATAGTAAGTAGAAGTAAGAAAATTAGTAGAAGTTAGTAAGAAGTAAGAAAGTTAGTAGAAGTTAGTAAGAAGTTAGAAGTAGGCAGAGTTAGGGAGTGTGGTATATTGACATACCACGAGTAGTAGCAGAGGGGTTGTGGGCACCGAAAGCGCCACGTAGAAAGAGTAGTAGAGAGGTTGTGGGCACCGAAAGCGCCACGTAGTTAGAGAGTTAGTAGAGTTAGAAAGTTAGAGAGTTAGAGAGTTGGAGGGTTAGTAGAGTTAGATAGTTAGTAGAGTTGAGTTAGTAGAGCTAGTAGGCCACGAGTAGTAGCAGGGTATATACATAGTACCGGAGTAGCAGGGTACATAGTACCGAGAGAGTTAGGGGTTGTGTGCACTGAAAGCGCCACGTAGAAAGTAGTAGCAGAGGGGTTGTGGGCACCGAAAGCGCCACGTAGAAAGAGAGCGGAGGGGTTGTGGGCACCGAAAGCGCCACGTAGTTATAGAGTTAGAGAGTTAGTAGAATTAGAGAGTTAGGGAGTTAGAGAGTTAGAGTTAGTGAAGTTAGTAGAGTTAATAGTAAGTAGTAAGTAAGTAGCAAGGTAGATAGAATGATAGCACAGAGAGAGGCAGGGGAACGGAGGAGTATGAGAGCAGTACGAGGGAAGATAGTGAGAGGAGGTGTTGACACGTGTGGAAAGTAGACGAGTGCGACTCAGATGTGGGGAGCGAGCAGTGAGAGTAAGGGAGAGTGAGATTGAGAGCGAGTTCAGAGTGAGAAGTTTTTAAAATTGTGTGAGGAGTCCACAATTGTCTCGAACAGAGACGCCAGATGTCTTGGTGCAACATAGGTTGCGGTTGCATGAAGAAGGGGTAGTAATATCATACCCAGAGGGAGCGGCCTGGAAAGCCGACTCCAAGAAAAGAACTCCACCCCACACCTGATAGTAGATCGGGCTCCAGTGGAATTGAAGCGCACTTGTAGGGATATTCTCACCGGGAAGATAGCATGGGGGGAGTGTAAGCGGATTCAATTCCGCCTCATTACCCTCACAAAGTTGGGACAGTGGCATTTTCAGTAATATATTGGAGATACGAGATTAGCAGTAACTAATCTTGTACCACAACCCCAAAGCCACACAAAGGGAGGTTAGAGGTCAAACCACCTCGGAAGGGGAAACAGCAAGCAGGGGCCAACAGGGGGGGAAACACTCCCAGAGTGGAGAGGCGTGAAGTAGGTTATTAGCCAATAGGGGCGAGGGAGAGCATCCACTAGGTGAAAGGCCACAGTAATGTAGCGGTAGAGTAATATTGATGTGTGGTATATTATCTACTTCTACCGGTCTGTGAATTCAGTTACCCAGTTATTAGTTTAGTGCAGACCAGTGACATTTCTTCACCGTCACCAATATTCCAGTATACCGGTATCCATCAAAACCTGTACAGCTACTTTATTGTGCTATTATTAACGTTCAGAATATTAAGAGACAACAACGAACTCTTATTATTTTACTACAACGGCCTTGGCCTAGCTACTAGCACTACCCCTAAGCAAACGGTGATGCATAGTTTATTTAGGATCGGATCGCATAGGATCCCTTGATCCCGTCACAGTTTTGGTTAGAAAACACCGTCACTGTAACCTGCTCCTTTCCTTCAATGTTTCCCTTAATTAAATTAAATTAATTTTCAAACCCACGAAAATTTATATTGTGTTTGCTTTCATTTTGCGCCATTGACTCCTACCCGGTACAAGTAAAGGCCTATAACGATACTGAATTTTAGGGAACAGTTCCGTATGCAGTCGCATTTTTATAACATAAATCATCGTTACCATGGCAACATTGTAGAGTTCTAGAACAAAATATCATTATACACTATTCTAGAACATAAATAAAATAAAAAATATAATGTTCTAGAACATATAGATAGTCATTTTTCATATTTAAAATGGCTAGTAATCAAGGCTTGGTCTAGCTAGCTAAAATTATTTTATTATTTACAGTAATTATTATTATTATTTAAATTATTTATTATTATTTAAATTATTTATTATTATTCAAAGTTTTGGGTCTTTGTTTTGTTCTCACCCTTTGCTCAGACGTAATAAAAATAAATTAAATTATGATCTTCCATTCACATATGAACATATTTAACTGATTGAACTGTTAGCTACCGGTCCGCTAACTACTGAACTAAACTTTCAGTTTAGGATACATATTATCATAAATTATTAAAGTGGCCACTTAGTTAAGTGCTCCTTATCTTTTTATGAGAAACAATACTTAACTTAAACTAATTGGCCATTAACAAAGTGGGTATTTAAAATTATTCAGTGGCCATTTTTGTATAAGTGGGCACTTAGTTTGAGAAACCGGGCCTATATAACATATTTACAGTGCTACGTATTTACAGTAGCGCTTATTTAGTGTTAGGCCCTACGTACTTAAATTACAATGGTATACCTACTTATGGCCAGTATTGGTTGACAGAAGGAGATACGCAATGCGTATCCCATTGCGCCTCTCGTCAACAAGTCAACCCCACAGACTAGCGGCACTGGCTGTTTCAGCTGACGGGGCTCTGTCGAACAACCCACACCCAAGAATCCTCACCAACCATCAACACGACATAGCTACATCTGACTTCCCCCCCCCCCCCTCCCCACCCCAATGGCGCAGAGGCAGCCCAACAGCCCACCCTCCTACCGACGTCGGAGAGTACACATACCACGCCATTATAGCATACCAGGCTACGTTTGATCCAGCACATGCACCCGACACCTGTACAGTTAGACACACTGCATGGTCCCCAACTATTAGCAAATAACAGTCCCACCATCTAATATGCATGAGCTACTAACCCAACCCGTCACTACACCCCCCCACCACACATACTAATCGTGAATGATAGGCATGGTACTAACTCGTTACCATACCCAGTAACCTAACAAGGCCACTACGACCGGGCGGGGTCTTAAGCCCCCTCTTCTATAACGTATACATAGACGATCTTAGCACACAGTTAAATGCCAGTGGAACTGGATGTCTAATGGGATCAACCAGAATTAACCATATTATATACGCTGATGATCTGTGCATTATTTCCAACTCAATCTATGGTTTACAAAAACTAATTAATATGACAGTTGTATTTGCTAATTCACATTCTATATTATTCAATATTAAAAAAACGAAATGTATTTATTTTGTTCCTAAGTCGTACACGGTTACACGGTCTGCCAATGTTAAATTATATGGTGCTGGTGCTGTTATTGATGTCATTGATTCTTTTGTCTATGTAACGGATGTGAAGCTGAAAGTTACCCCGAAAATCCCGTTATTTGCGGACTGTCTCAAATCTGCAATTCTCGGAGCAATACGTCCTACCTGGCTGCATATCATTACCTAGGGGCCTATTGACTTCTCAGTTTACGCGCTGTCGCAGTTAATCCCATATATGGAAATAAATAATATGATATTGAATATTATTTTACTTACATTGAATTGAATCTTGAAATGAGATGTGGGCGAAGCTCCCGAAATACCGGTAACTAAAGAAGGAATATCGGCACTTACAATAATATACTTCTGCACCAATAACCCTACTAAATAATCGAATAATAATACAGTAACATATGATGAATAACTGTTCATGCGGTAAAACATATTGAGATAATGTAGGTAAGAATAATAATGAATGATATGCTAGCCTCGAATGAGTGAGAGGCTGCAGTATTTATTTTTTTTTTTTTTTTCGATTCACCCCGTTCGGGGTAATTTAATTGGCTAAAACGGTTCATATAGTAAACATGTATATGCAGTGTACAGTTACACGATAAAGTATAGAGTTTAGAGATACGGTAAGTAACATTAAATAATTAAAACGGTACTATGTGGTTTAATGACACAGAATGGTTGTTATATTAAAATGTTTACAATGCATAGTTGTTTGCTAGTGCGTTGAGAGAGGGACAGTCCTTGCATGTTAATGCATGATGTAGTTGTATATCTTCTTCATCGCAGTAGATACAGCGGCAATCAGTGCTAATTTCATGGAAAGGATGTTTATTGGAACAGATTTTATAATGGAATCCATGGAATGTAGCTCTTGTCATAGCATGTCGGTTGGTTTGTCCAGGCTGTCTCCAAGTTTCTGATGCGAAGGCAGGTCCACGTTTATAATTCATGGATTCAAATATTGTTTCCTTTTCAACACGGCAAGCTTTGTATTGTTCAATAATATTTGCCTTGAACATTAAGGGTCTTTTCGTTATTAGATCTTCTATAAAGGTTGGAGTGCCTATAAGTTTCAAAGCCATTGTATTGGACGCATTTTTTGGCAATCCTAGAAGACGTTTCATAAAAGCTGCTTTTATTCTATCTATGTCTTTGAGGTTGGATAGTGTAAAATATATGCCAATCTCAGAAAATGCGTAGGTGACCATCGGTTCTATTTTCATTCTAAATATTTTTACCCCTGTGGCTATTGATATTAGCTGCAGGTTCCTCAAGCAGCCAATTGCGGCATAAGATATCCTCTTCTTCGTATCTATATGTTTAGAGAAACAAAGTGTTGGCTGCAAGATAACTCCCAAATATTTATAATGGTTACAAAATTCCACATTCTCATTATTGTATATTAATTTATCTGTTCTGCGTAATGGGCCTCCCCTTCTAAATTTCAAAATTTTGGTTTTCTTTAAATTTACAGCCATTTTGTTTAATTTGCACCATTTGTGGAGCTCGTGTAGCGCTGTTTGAATGTGTTCTCGATTTGATGAATAGATTACTAAATCATCTGCGAAAAATATAAACCTGAGAGTATCAGCAATGAGACGTAATGTCGAGGCAAGATCTGCGATGAACATCAAAAAACATGTTGGAGAAAAACAGTCTCCTTGGAGTATTCCTCGTAACTGCTCTATTGGGTTTGAGAGTTTTATGCCATCGTAAATTTTTACTGTGTTCCGAAATATGTCCCTGATAAGATTATACACTTTACCCTTTACGCCAAATATAGTGTAGAGCTTGTACATTAGGATTGATCGATTTACAAGATCAAATGCCTTCCGTAGGTCTACGAATGCTGCATAAACTACTCTCTGAGATGATGGGCGGCTGGCTTTGTTGATGATAGTGGATACGTCGTCAAGGAGCTTTTTAAGGGCATGCAACGTAGATTTACCACACGTAAAGCCATACTGCTCTTCCGGTAATAGGTGAGCAATGTGCTTTCTAACTCTCTGGTTTATAATAGTGGTCAGCATTTTAAGCATGACACAGATTAAAGCTATCCCACGGTAATTGTCCGGTAGTGATTTATTTCCCGTCCCTTTATACATTATCTTGATTAAACTCGTTTTCCATTGGAGTGGTATTTTGCCAATGTCTAAACACATGTTGTATAAACATACTAGTGTTGTTAAGATCACAGATGCGCTTATTTTAATATGCTCATTAAAAACGCGATCAGGTCCACATGCCTTTTTATCAGAAGATTTCCCTATTGAAGCCGACACCTCATCCTCCGTTATGGGTGAGTTGTACCATTGGTCGTCTGCCAGTTCATGAACGGTTGGCATTGGTGTTACGACGTCTGTATCATCACATTTCCCCAGTAATTGCGTGAAATGATTTTCCAGTTCTTCTGTTGGGATTGGTGCCGGTGGCTGTGGTGTATAGTCTTTAAACAATAGCCATGGCGTAATCTCAGTGTTGCGTAATTTCTCTAGAAGTTGGTCTTCCTCGTACAAGGCTTTCTTTTTGTGGATTAGTGACTTGTAATCTTTCCTTTTAAGCCAGTATAAGTTAGCATCGTATTCAGAGCTATTTTTATTCGCCATTAAGCGTAAGAGGCCAGCTTTTGCTTCCTGACATTCATTGTCATACCAACGTTTGCCATGATGAGCACCTTTGGTGGGTTTGGGATCAGTTGAGTTTGATATTATATCTGTTAGAGTATCTGCAGCGGAGTCTATTTGTTCATTACCGATGTAGTCATTTATATTACTTACTGCCAACAATGATGCCACCTTTTCTGCATTAATTTTCCGGGATAACTTTGGACAAGGGGTTTCAACGCATTGCATGACTCTTCCTGGTATTGTAATTTTTGCATCCAATCGACTATGTTTTCTGAGTGGATTACCTGTAACTGTGATTGAAGGTTGCTGTGGAGGGGTATCACACTTTGGGTATCTGTAGAACAACAAGTCGATTGCACTATTTCCTTGAGGTGATGAGTACGTATATATGGCTGGATCGTTTAGCAGGGAGAATCCAAATCCAGATAAACTATCCAGTAGATCTTCACCTCTCAATCCTTTGTCGACCCTGCAATTGAAGTCACCTCCTAATAAGATAGTCAGGTCAGGCCCGGTAAAGGTTAGCGCTTCAGCTATCAAACAGATTATGTCTTCAATGGCCATGTCTGGCTTAAAGTAGAACACGAGGAAGTATGCTAACGATGTATTTATAGCCATATATTCGTTGCAAGATGCGAGAAGGGTCGGATTAAGTTCGGGTTTGCACATAATTGTTAACCCGCCTGAAGGTCGTCCACGTCCAGTTTCCGGTTTTTTCGCTGGTTGGATGAAGGAATAATGTGTGCTAATAGTTATTATTTCAGTTTCATAGCTAAAGGTTTCTGTGAATAATGCGATATCAGAATTCCCTATTAGTTCTTTGGGCGACAGATTTAACTGCACATATTTGTAACCTTCTATATTCCACAGCAGACAGTTTACTGTCGTGTTTACTGTGGTAACTGGGGGCCCGGGTGACGAGCGCACGGTAACCGTGGGCCCGGGTGGCGGGCGCATGGTAACTGGGGGACCGGCTGGTGGGCGCACGGTTTCTGGGGGCCCGGGTCGCGGGCGCACGGTAACTGGGGGCCCGGGTGGCGGGCGCTTGGTAACCGGGGGTCCGGGTGGCGGGCGCACGGTAGCTGTGGGCCCGGATGGCGGGCGCACGGTAAGTGGGGGCCCGGGTGGTGGGCGCATGGTAACTGGGGGCCCGGATGGCGGGTGCACGGTGACTGGGGGCCCGGCTGGCGGGCGCACGGTTACTGGGGGCCCGGGTCGAGGGTGCACGTTAACTGGGGGCCAGGGTGGCGGGCGCATGGTAACTGGGGGCCCAGGTCGTGGGCGCACGGTAACTGGGGGCCCAGGTGGCGGGTGCATGGTAACTGGGGGCCCGGGTGGCGGGCGCACGGCAACTGGGGGCCCGGCTGGTGGGCGCACTTTAACCGGGGGTCTGGATGGCGGGCGCACGGTAACCGGGGGCACGGGTGGCAGGCGCGCGGTAACTGGGTGCCCGGGAGGCGGGCGCACGGTAACCGGGGGCCCGGCTGGCGGGCGCACGGTAACCGGGGGCCCGGGAAGCGGGCGCACAACTGGGGGCCCGGGAGGCGGGCGCACGGTAACGTAGGGCCCATACAACTGGCACACAGCCTCCTCGGTAAGTCAGCTCGTTTGGTGAAAGGTTGTGGATGAAGTGCAGTATTTATAGAGAATGGAGGCTACTGTCGTGGTTGTCATGGTGAGTCGGGGTATGACCTCTGGCTGTCAATAGATGACAGCCAATATGAATGTTGAATATACCAGAATGGACAATGAAGCGATAATAAGAGATTCAATAAAATACTGATATGAAAGGAAGTATCCTCACCACGACAATCACTTCAGAGCATTGGTCAACCAATCAGAGCACAGTAAAGTAATAAATGTGGCTGTACTAGAGCTAGAGATACGAGGTTACACTGTGAATAATAGTAAGGCAATATTGAAATATGGCGACCGACTATTGTTACTTGACTTACTAATATTGGGTTTTGGAATGAATAATATAAGATGGGCTGAGGGCTACTAATGCATACTGGACTAAACAGAAATATTCTACCTACTCTAAACTGCACCCTATCTAAGAATAATATGAAGTCGCGTTGCAACACTTTTCCGTGGCCGCCAGCCAATACACTGCCTCCCGGAAACATTGTTTGTTCCAGAAAAGTTTACACTGTATACTGGTAAGCAGACAATGTTTACGAAAAACTGTTGAATCGGGAAAGTGGTGCAACACAAACTTCCTTAAGCTACCTATGTACACCTAGGGCCTACAGCACCAAAACTGAAAGTAAATTAAAACCCAGGAGCTTCGCCCCTACTGTACTAGAATGATGCACAATCATTATTAATTAAATTGCATGTATTTAAAAACATAATGTTTACTGAACACTTCCACCAGTCTTGACTCGAGCGAAGTATAAAGGATCATAGAAATGGAGATTACATTAGAATTCGTCGAATCTTAATTTAATCGTCAAAATTCTGGAGACTTCTAAACTGAGATCGTAGTCGAAAACTGCAACTTTGTATCTGAGGTCTTGAGTTTAATAGCGTAACAATTTCTTTCGAGTTCGTTGAGAACAATAGCAAAGACTTCTTAACAGAGTTCGTTGAGAACATTAACACAAAGACTTCTTAACAAAG
Source organism: Nemertoderma westbladi (assembly GCA_032718475.1). NCBI lineage: Eukaryota > Metazoa > Xenacoelomorpha > Nemertodermatida > Nemertodermatidae > Nemertoderma > Nemertoderma westbladi. The sequence goes on along the minus strand of JAUCBJ010004474.1, from coordinate 9,942 downwards.
TTCGTTGAGAACATTAACGCAAAGACTTCTTAACAGAGTTCGTTGAGAACATTAACGCAAAGACTTCTTAACAGAGTTCGTTGAGAACATTAACGCGCAAAGACTTCTTAACAGAGTTCGTTGAGAACATTAACGCAAAGACTTCTTAACAGAGTTCGTTGAGAACGTTAACGCAAAGACTTCTTAACAGAGTTCGTTGAGAACATTAACGCAAAGACTTCTTAACAGAGTTCGTTGAGAACATTAACGCAAAGACTTCTTAACAGAGTTCGTTGAGAACATTAACGCAAAGACTTCTTAACAGAGTTCGTTGAGAACATTAACGCAAAGACTTCTTAACAGAGTTCGTTGAGAACATTAACACACTTCTTAACAGAGTTCGTTGAGAACAATAACGTAACCGAAGAAACATGGACTCTTGGATTTGATACTGTTAGAACTCGGAAAGGGAAACGATTTAGGTCGCTAGTGCCATGGTCTCTTTTGTCCCATTGTTTAGGATACTTCGGACGATTCAGTGTATAAATCGGTCTAAACATCTAAAATAATAGTGTTTTGTTATAACGTTAATACTATATAAGGTATGTAATAGTAACTATATAAAATAGGTAATTATATAATGTCTATAAAGTATTTACAATAAGTTTGATATTACTTTGTTACTGTAACAAAACATATATAGTCAGATGCTATCACCAGGGTTAAATGTGGATGAATAGAAAATATAATGTTAATATTAGTTATATTAGTATTACCAAATAAAGAATACGGAATGAAAATATTATACACTGAATTGTGAAACAATGAAACATTATTATTCCAAATGTAACCTGTGAGTGAGGGAAATTAGCGGGAAAATAAAGTTATTTCAGAATAAAATAAAGTAGGAAAGACGAAATTTCTGAAGAAATCTCTAGATAAATAATAAGCCGATACTTGCGCGAAATTTACCTTGTTTTTTTGAATTTCCTGAAAATGAATCTCTACTAAGTGATATTATTAGTTACGTACTAATATTAAATTTTACATTTATGGTGCAATTATTGTTTGTTAGTTAATTACTTATTAGGTTTGTCAGTGAATGTCGCTTCCTCAAGGAGACACAATTTGGTGATGTTCCTTGTTAATATCGATCCACTGCATCGAATCTGGGCTGAACGAACGTGTCCATCGATTCCTACGTTCACGGAATCGACAACACCTGTTACCCAAGTTTTACGGGACTTTGTATCATTCATGACTAGAACGAGATCTCCAACTTTTAGATCGCGACGCTTAAAAAACCATCGTTGGCGTTCGCAGAGTGTTGGCAGGTATTCTGATACCCACCGCTCTTGGAAATGGGCTGCCAATCCTTGAGCTTGTTGCCAAGTGCGACGGCAATACATATCAGTAGGATTAAAATCTCCAGGACAAGGGGAGGCGGCTCTGCGCAATAGTAGATCGTTTGGAGTGAGAGCCTCATCTGATGTTGGGTCGTCAGTTAGCTTGCAGAGCGGTCGGGAATTCATTACTCGAGCTGCCTCCGCGAGGACTGTACGGAGTACATCTTCAGAAACTAGACGTTCTTTGATTACTGCTCGCATGCAGTTCTTTGTAATACGGTTAAGGCGTTCCCACACGCCAGATGTATGGGGTGCAAGAGGATCCTGGAATTCCCATTTGGCATCTGGCCCAATAGCATTGTTGATCAGTTTAGAGTTCCAACCGGCCATGGCTTCGGTAAGTTCTCGTTCTGCACCTATAAAATTTGACCCATTGTCAGATCTTAGTAGTTTAACATTCCCATAGGCACAAATGAAACGGCGGTAAGCGTTAATGAATGCACCAGCAGTTAGGTTCTCCGCTATATCGAAAGTCACTGCGCGACTGCATAAACAGGTAAAAATCACTATCCATCTCTTTAATGGGGATCGAGCTCGTTGTACTCGTACTGGGCCCATGTAATCCAATCCGGTATAGGTAAATACAGGTTCAAATGCAGTTATGCGATCTATGGGAAGAGGGGCCATAATTTGATTAAGCTTTACAGGGTTGTTTTTTCTACAGATTTGGCAGTTATGAAGGACAGACTTTACCAGTGATGGTCCTCCTATTATCCAAAATCTTTTACGTATTTGAGATAAAGTTAGGTCTCTGCCTCCATGCAAATGCTTAACATGAGTATACCAAACAATAGTTTTACTCAATATGTGCGAATTAAGCAGAATAATAGGGTATTTAGTGTCGTGTTCTATTGCTGCATGAACGATTCGAGACGACATCCTAATAACTTTCTGTTGATCCATGTATGGTGTGAGTTGAATCAATCGGCTTGATTGGGGTAAATTCCCGTTACATTCTAGAATAGCATATTCAATAGGAAATGATACAGTTTGGGCTCTTGCCACAAGCTGTAGTAGTGCTCCTTGAAGCTCTGATGAATGTAGTACAGATGGCCTGTCCTGGATACGCTGTGGTACAGTCTTCAACGAACCTTTGGGAATGACATGTGGTGACTTCGATTTATCGTTGCAAGTTGTAGTAGAACTAAGTTTTACTGAGTCGGAACACCTATTAGTTTGACGAGTTCTAAAACCTTCCAGATACCACACCTTAAAACGCATTAACCAGGCCACAGATGTTAATAAATTTGTTAATTCGCTATGATATTCCATTAATTTGTCTAGTAGTGTTTTCTCAATAGGTGGTTTATTATTGATGATAGTCATTATTTGAACGGCATGGAGCTTGTCGCTGCCGTTTGGAAAGTTTGGTGTGACATCATCGTGTGGGGATTTTGAACTAGCTTTTCTCTCTGACTTTATCTCTAAGTCACTGTCGAGTTGTTTTCCTGTGTACTGCTGAGCAGCATCTGTCCATTGTTTGTCTTGTGAACGGAGAAAATCTGGCCCATGTAGCCACAGGGGAGAATCTTCTAAAAATTTCTTGGGGAATGCACCTCGACTAGCCATATCGGCTGGATTATCTTTGCCCTTTATATGATGCCATTGTGAAGGTGTTGATGTCTCGCATATTTCATGAACTCTGTTGAGGATAAATGTAGGATATCGTTTCTCATGGTTTGCTATATATTGCAGGCTTGTTCTAGAATCACTCCAATAGTGTGTAACATTGACAGTTATGTCTGCCTCGTGTAATATAGTTTGTGCGACACGAGTAGCTAAAACGCATGACTGTAACTCTTTACGGGTAATTGAGATAAACTTGTGATGAGTTGTTCTGGTTTTGGCTATAATAAAGGCTACATTGATATCAAGTGTTACATTACTGTCAGTGATGTATCGGTCTTCAAGAGTCCATGTAGCTGCAGCAGTATTTGTACCTGGGATGTGACATTGGAGTAATTGTCGAAAATAAGCTATTACACCATACCCTGTTTCACACGCATCGCAAAACACATGAAGTTCAATTGTTTCTGTGTCTGATCGTAATGGAAAATAAGCTCTGGGAATCTTTATATTAGATAGTAGTGGCAACTGGTCACACCATTCTTGCCAACGGTCTAGAAATAAAGGTGACAAGGGTGTATCCCATGAGTCTGCGGGTAATGACATACTGAGCCCCCTTATAAATCGTTTTCCTATTAGAAATACTGGTGCTATTATTCCTAAAGGATCAAAGATACTATATGTAAGTGATAGGCAAGTCCGTTTCGTTGTTGCAGGCGGATGTGGGATGATCTTGACACCCAAAGTATCAGTTTGAATGTCCCATTGTACACCAAGTGCACGTGCTATTGGTAGTTTGTCCAGATCTAGATTGACAGCAGGGTCTGCAAGTTCTGTATGTGGCAGTAAGTTCATTAGCTCTCTAGAATTTGACAGAAATTTGGTGAGACGAAAACCACCTTTGGCTAAACATGCTATAAGGCATTGTGCGAGATGAAAGGCTTCTTGAACGGTGCGAACAGATTTCATTCCATCATCCACATAGAAATGGCGAAGTATTGTTTGAATGACTGCTTCCGGAAAATTATCTTTATTATCCAATGCTGTTTGTTGTAATGCATTAGCGGATACACAAGGGGAATCTTTCTTTCCAAATACATGAACTAACATTTTGTAAATATCTGGTGGTTGGTGCTCACATCCTTTCTTATGCCACAAAAAACGTAAACTATCGGTGTCTTCGGGAGTCACCCAGATTTGGTAGAACATTGTTTCTATATCACAAGAAAATGCAATATTGTCTTGTCGGAGGCGCATTAGGATGCCACTTAGGTGATTAGTTTTATTAGGCCCTTCCAATAACTGTGAATTTAATGACACACCTTTATATTTGGCAGCACCATTAAAAACCACTCTGATTTTCGATTTGTTTGGGTTGACAACGTAGTGATGTGGAAGGTAGTTGGTTCTAGGGCCATCGGCTAATTCATCCGGCAGTAACTTTCTGACAAAGCCTTTTTGAACATAACCCTCAATAATAGAACGGTATTCTTCCTCCTTTCCTGGGTTTCGTTGAAATCGACGATGCAGACCTACTAGACAACTGAGAGCTTGACCATAATTGTTGAATAATCGTACATTGTCATGACGCCAGAGTAGGGGTGATTGATAATGACTGTCTGCTAATAGAACAGTCTTCTGTAAGAGCAGATCAGAAGCACGTTGGTCATCGGGTGTTTGATAAACCTTACTATTTGGCTGACTGAATCCCTGGCCCTCAAGGCTCCAGAAGTGTGCCAATTGAGTATATAAGTCATTGTCCGGATCAGTAGCATATGGCGAATTTATCTTGTCATATAGGGGTTTTTGGAGAGAAACTGGTGGATTTATCTGTTGTAACTCTTCAATCACGAATGCCAAATCTTGATTCATTGGAGTTGTTCGTGGCCCTGCGACGCACCAGCCGAATGGAGTCTCCATCGCAAATGGTTCTTTAGAGTTTGGCTTACCCCAACACTGAGATTGGCGGTAGTGGACTTGAGGTAGGTTCACACCAAAAATAAAAGATATCTTATGGAGATCTACAGTTGGGTAATCAAGATCTTTACTAAGATGCTGAAAATGTGGCCATTGCATCATGGTTATGTCCGGTAATTGGGCATTAAATTGCATGTTGTCATGAACATTAATGTCATCAATATGTATTATAGTATTGTATCCAGGCATGATAGCAGAAACGATACAACCAGTTTTACCAATTGTAACTTCTACTTCATTTTTTAGCAATGTTGTAATGATGAGTGTTCGGTTAACAACCTCCATACCAGTTAGTTCTGCTACCTTTCTATCTATAAAACTGGTAGTGGCGCCAATATCGAGGAGTGCAAACGATGTAAGACTTGAACCATTTAGGGAAGCAATGCGTATTGGAATTACAGGAAGCATACAATTCTGAGGAACTGTTGGTCTTATAAAAAGAGCCATATCTGATTTTGAAGATTGAATTGGTAATAGTTTTGTTAAAGATTCCTTGGATGAGGTCTCCTTAGGTTGCTTTCGTGGCTCTTGCAATGGCTTCGATTGTTCTGAGAGTGGTTCTTTTATTTGTCTATTAGAATGTAATTTAGTGTGATGAGTTTTTCCACAAATGAAACATGATGATCGTGAAGTACATGAACCTTTATGCCCACCCAGACAGTTGGTGCAAATACCCTTTGTTTCGACCGAATCTAATCTATCTTCAATGGAAAGTTCATTAAATTGTGGGCAGGTATAGATTCTATGACCTTTATTATTACAGAAACCGCATATCCGCGCAGTCCAATCCTTTGAAATCCAATCCAATCCATTCCTAGATGATGTAGCAGATGAACTAGCATTTACAAAGTTAGTTGCTGGATACCTAGTTGAAGGGACACTACGGTTATGTGTGTCTGCTACCAGTGTGGTTACTTTAGGTGGAGGACATTGTTGGGGTGGTTGTTTACCTGCTGATTTATCGTATTTATCTTGGTATTTATCTGAGTGCTTATCATCAGGGTAAGATATTTTGAATACAGGGTCATTCTGTATTCTTGCTCTCTGCGCAATGTACCCAGCCATCTCAAACAAATTTGGTTCCCTTAGGTTGTCAGAACGAATGGAATCTGCTTTCTTGCGCCAGCCCAACTGGCACCATTGTGGAGTGTTTCCTATAATACGCTGCATATTAACCATTGTGTGCAATTCTTCTGGGCGTTGTAAATGCTGCAATAGGTTAATAGAGTAGTTTAATTTGTCAGAGTACTCTCGTAAACGTGGACCATCACTTGCTGCCATCCTTGTTGTATTGATCAATTCATTGACTGTGGCTTCAATGATAAGCGTAGCATGACCATAACGCTCCCTGAGAATCTGCAATGCCTTAGCATAACTTCCTGAAAGCCCTTCATAACCTTCAATAAGTTGCTTCGGGGGACCAGTGAGATATTGTAACAACATTGACAATTTCTCGGAATCTGGCAAGTTCTTAACGTGAATTTGGTCATAAAAACTTTGCAGAAAACTAATGAATTTGGTGGGATTACCATCAAACTTTGTTGGAACACGTTGAGGCATACTAAGACGCATGGTTACATTCTCTAATAGACAGTTCGTTGCTTGATGTGCTTGGTCTAAAATTGACTGGCTTGTAGATTTTATTGCATTTGTTTGCAAATTATCTATCTGCAAGACTCGAGCAAATGTAGCATCTGGGCTGTCGTCAACCCCAAGCTTTGTTCTAGAATGGATCATAGGTGCTGGATTACATGGTGGATGATTAAATGTATTGTCAATATGCTCTTGAGATACCATTTGGTTGATCCAGTTAGAACTTGATAGATCGGCTGCACAACATGTTTGCACAGATTGGGGCACCTTTTGCACATGTGACAATTGTGTCGTGCTGCTATTGGTTGCTCGTAAAGGTTTTGGCTGAGGTGGGATATGTGAAGCTGATGTATTGTTTGGGTATATTGCATTAATATTGGAAAAATTGTATGCATCGGTATTGCAGCTATTCATGTCTGCATAAGACTTGGGTCTTGATATTTGTTGCCGTTGGTATGGTGCTGGTGCAGGAACTGGAGAACTGTGCCATGAGTTAATGGATTTTCCATTCGGTAAAATGAATGTAGGTGGATTTGTTTCATTAAGATGTACTTGACCATGACTATAATATGGATGCGGTATAGCCATTGAGTTTTGGCAAGATTGATCAGTTACACCTGATTGATATGGCCATGCACATGCATGAGGATTTAGTACCTGAGATGTATGAAAATCTTGGCAGGTACGTGGAGGTGCGATCTGATAGTCAGGTGCTTTCAAGCTTTGAGGTGTTACTCGCGATGCTGTTGGTATAATGGAAGTAGTCGATGTTGACGGTAAATCTGAAGGTATTGGTTGAGGCTGGGAGGGGTGCCAAGATACCTTATGTGTGGTTACACGGATTTTTTCTTTGTCACAGTCTACAGTTTGTTTGTCAACTACACTACTGTGGTTTAATTTGTCATTAAACTTTATTAGAGGTTCTGACTGTGGAAAGATGTCATTTACAGTTCTACTACAATCCTGGTAATTACATTTATTATTAGTTTCGCTAACACTAAAGCTAACTGGTACCTGAGGTGTTGCTTTGGCAGTTAGTTTTGATTTATTTTCACTTAGAGAAACTTTTCGTGCTTCAGCATCTCTGCGCAGTAATGATGCTCGTAATTCTACAGCTTCAGCACTCTTAGTTATTTTCTTTCTCGCAATTTCCATTTCACTTTCTTTAATTTCTAAATCCTTTTCTGCTAGGAATCTCTGTATCTCTGCCTCTCTTTCCATTGCTTGAATGTAAGACTCATTTGTCTCAGAAAATTTCGATACTCGAGATGAAATACGAGATCCACTTTTACAGTCAGCTTGTTTCTTTCTATGATACTGACTGCTTACATTGGAAATTGAATCTGAAGGTTTGATTAAATTTTGTAGGTCAATAGTTTTTCTTAAATATTTTTGACTATTTTCTTTAGTTTTACTGTTAGCGATTTCATTTGAAATGATATTGGATTTAGATAACTTACCTAAGATCTCACTGCCTTTCTGTGACTGTAACTTTATTTGAGAGTCTTTGGTATGTTTTATTTCAGCTTGTGCAAGAGGTCGGTGTGGTTTATTGACTGAGAGAATTGTTCCTTGGTCATTAGAAGTTCGGATATTTCGGTAAACTTCGTCGTCATTGTCCACATCCTCATCAACAAGGTTGTCTTGTAGGTCACCTAGAAGGATTAAATTATAAGGGTGAGTGGTGATACAAGTGAATGGTGTACTGGTGTTGTCTATGTACTTATTCAATGAATTGATGACGGTACTAGAAGATTGAGTGACATTATGAGTAACATCAGTTGGGGGATATTGTGATATGTGGAGCGGTTCATTATCTAAAATAGAGTCATCAATTAGCGAGCGGTTAATACGAACTGAGTCAAAATGACTCAAACTAGTACTAAGTTTTGCGTCACCTGCAGATAAATGGAGAGACTGGGATACATCCGCCTGCTGAGGTGTAAGTTCATTTAACATATGAATAGCAGCTTTATACTGCTTTTCTACTAACTCATAATCTGTCTTAAATGATATTTGATACTGGATGTCACCGAGATGGGCAGACTCTTCAATAGCCTGACCGAATGCTGAGCTGATCCGTTGCCATGCCGTGTTCAGTTTATCTCTCAATTGTAGCCAATGGGTTCGATTGAGATCCACTGGGCCACATTGATGCAAATTGGTAATTGATTTAACAATGCCTGTGAAGTGGCTTTTAAAACCTCCCAGGCGGCGTTTTAACTGTGACATACTGTCTATGTGGGATTTTTCTTCTCGTGTGCTAACTACATATCTCTTTGGTCGGCTTGGCTTAGTGGCACCCTCTGGTTTAGAGACTGAAGGGCGCGTTGGAATGAGACTTACCTGTGATGGCGACGACAATACTCCCTGTATTACTGTGTCATCAGCTGAGGTTAACTCCAAAGATGTTATTCCATGTTGAGGTTGCCTATCGTTGGCAGGTTGAAAGTTCTCTTCACTGGCAACGACTGGTAGTTCGTCCCAAATAAACCCATCAACAACAGAGTTACTTCGTGACTGTGACATTGTAGACGGAGTAACAACGGTAACAGGGTGTAAGTGAGCCATTAGTGAAGTTTAATTCTTATATATCTATTGAATTAAATACTGATTATTAGTTTGGCAGTACAGAACGTGATTAAAATTATATTGAATAAGCTAAATTCAAAGAATATATTAAAATAATAATTAAATAATTGAATTAGAGTTACAGAAAGAATAATCGATGTTAGTGTTATTAATGTTAGAATATTTGTAACACAGATACTCACGTCTCTTGTGCAACAAATAATAACACCTGCTATGATGAAATAACTAAATGTAATGCATTAAGAAGATATTATATTTTAATAATAACGCAATTAATATTAGGTATTAATCCTAGTAAAGCACTGGATAGGTTGTAAATAATTTACACGAAACTACGAGAAGAGGGATGCAAATAATTTAGCCTATTTGCAATGCAATTACGGCACTGATGGCGGTAAAGCGCTGGATAGGTTGTAAATAATTTACACGAAATTGCGGGAAGAGGGATGCAAATAATTTAGCCCATTTGCAATGCAATTACGGCACTGATTGCGGTAAAGCACTGGATAGGTTGTAAATAATTTACACGAAACTACGAGAAGAGGGATGCAAATAATTTAGCCTATTTGCAATGCAATTACGGCACTGATGGCGGTAAAGCACTGGATAGGTTGTAAATAATTTACACGAAATTGCGGGAAGAGGGATGCAAATAATTTAGCCCATTTGCAATGCAATTACGGCACTGATGGCGGTAAAGCACTGGATAGGTTGTAAATAATTTACACGAAATTGCGGGAAGAGGGATGCAAATAATTTAGCCTATTTGCAATGCAATTACGGCACTGATGGCGGTAAAGCACTGGATAGGTTGTAAATAATTTGCACG
>JAUCBJ010004473.1:0-18306 GCA_032718475.1 Nemertoderma westbladi | reverse complement strand
CAATTATATTGCACCCTTCGCCTCGGAGCTACAGCCCTCCTCGTAAAGTGGCTCGCCCCAAAGAGAAAAAGACTCTGGTTAATCTTAAGAAACTGCGTAAACGCCGTCCGCGCAAGAAAGACTAACTGTTTAGAGTATCTTTGTGTTTTAGAAACTGTGATTTTTATATTTTATAGACTGAAAATCCCATTTTCTGGGAGCGGTGTAAAAGCCTTTGCTGAATTGCCCCGTTATTTTTATTATCTTTTACATTAAAATACTCTGTAGTTGATTTAATAAGTGTAAGAGACCGTATTATTACTGTATCGGTGTTTTTAGAGGATCTAAGACTTATTTCCTCCGTATGTGTATTGTGAAAGGTATATTTTATGATTCTATGGCAATTCGTGACGCAAAGGAGTGATAGCTACTCTTGAACAGTAGTTACTATGACTACGGTTAACAGCTGACATTCATACGTGTTGATTTCCTTTGTTCTACGGCGTCTCTCAGTTCAGTCAGCCAATGAGAGCGTTTTTGTGGCTCCTTGTACAGAAAATTTCCGAGAAATGACGCAATGCCTATGTGCAGTGTTTATCATTCAGTCTTGAGCCAAAGAAAGAACGGCTTAGAAATATTTTGTGCTGTACTGCTTTTTAGTCGTACACTGGTAGGTTTAATTATAAAGGGCATATATCCTTTAACTGATTGATATATTCAAAACAACTGACTACTTGAATATCTCATGCCTATGTGCACTGACATACCGGTACTGAATTTTTGTTTTATACTGCTATTTGCTGTCAGTTCTTCATAATATGGTTGATGAATTATTATATTTGGAATAACGATAAATAACCCCGCAACCCAATATTCTTGATATACCGAAGGTAAGAGAGAAAGGTTACCAATAACGATTGTGACTTATGTTAAAGTGGTTTGAAGTGAATCTAATGTTATTTGATAGACCCTACATGAGTCAGCCTGTGTTCCTTTTATATGTGACTAAAATCAGTGAAGATTGGCAGATTAGTGTGCAGTATTGTGCAGCATAGTGTATGAGTGAGTCTGTTAAAGAAGCAATTCCTAAAGAATGCGCCATATATGTGGATTATAATTAAGCCATATCGTTGTGAGTAGTTTAAGTCATAACTCTGTTTATGTAGATAAAGCGCCACGTCCTAAAGGAACTGTTAATATTACCGAAGGTGAATAATATTGTCAGAGATTATATAATACTGTCAGTCGAATAATACATTAGGCTTACATAGCAATACAAATTAAACCGTCGAACCCAATCTCCCGGGAATATCCAGCGGGTGAATGGTCGCGCACGGATTGGTTTCGACTAGTGTAGTGAATCAAATACTTGTCATAGACTAAAAAGCAGATTTATTATCTAGAAGACATTCTAATTTGGCGGGTTAAACTGCCAAAGGTCTGAAAGCGCGAACACCACCCTTAGGTACAAAAGTAGTGTAAGAACCCCAGGTACAAAAGTAAGTCCAAGTACGACCCCTCCAGGTACAAAAAGTAAGACCCCGCCAAGTACAAAAGTAAGACCCCCCTGGCACAAAAGTAAGACTCCCCTGAAACAAAAGTAAGACCCCCTAGTACAAAAGTAAGACCCCCCCCCCCCCAGGGAAAAAAAGTAAGACCACACCCCCTCCCCCCCCCCCCCCCAGGTACAAAAGTAAGACCACAAGGTACAACTTGAGTGATAGTTGCATGACACTGAATTACAACACTATATTCCGGGGGACCTGGTGCAATAAATATTAACGTGACTAAATTAAATTACAATTTTCTAATACAAGAATGATTCTATTTAACCAATGTCAGACGTTTTAAATTAACATTAAAAATCGATGTTAAATTTCAACGTTTGTTTAATATTGGGTTTAGTGATTTATGTTCATGATTAAATTTAACCAATGTCAGACGTTTCAAAATAACGTTAAAAATCTATGTTAAAATTCAACGTTTGTTTAACGTTTGGGTTTAGTGATTTTTGTACATGATTAAATTTAACCAATGTCAGACGTTTCAAAATAACGTTAAAAATTGATGTTAAAATTCAACGTCTGTTTAACGTTTGTGTTTAGTCATTTTTGTTCATGATTAAATTTAACCAATGTCAGACGTTTCAAAATAACGTTAAAAATTGATGTTAAAATTGAACGTCGGTTTAACGTTTGGGTTTAGTTGATTTTAGATATGTAGTTTTTAAACGATTATAAGACGTTAGAAAACGTTTGTTCTAAGTTATTTTTATAACTTTATTTTTCTAACCTAAAACAGACTAAAGTCTAACGTTAGATTAGCGTAATTAACGTAAAATGTTTGCAGGGGACGTAAAGATAAGCTTAAAACGCTCAAACTTGTAAAATAGGAATGTAAAATTGTTCTTATGAACTGTGCGATTTTTTGAGATATGCATGACATGAGCTGCGCGATTTTGTTTGGATTATGACATATGATGAGGTGCGCGACGAGCCAATTTCAGGTGCGCGGTGATTTCAAAACAACAAAGCGTACCTGCGCGCTCATGCATGAATTCCAACCTGGGTGGCAGCGATACCGAAAGTCGAGGTAACAGACAGAGGCGGCCTTGGCAGCTTGGTGGTGAGTTGTTTGATTTCAATTCCAACACTTTTCTGGGCAGCTGGGTAGACTCTGGTGGTAGACTGGTAGTGCAGTAGTGGCAGAGTGGGTACCTGAACTAAGAATGCCAGTCAGCTGGTTAGTCCGCATAACTTCCATGGTCAGATGGTTGCAGTTGCCTGGTTGCCGAGTCCAGAGTCGATGGATGGTTGGTAGGAGGGGTAGGCCTATTGCTATTGTTGTATTGGCAGATTGGTATGTACTATGTACCGGTACATCTAGATCTGTAGTAGTGGCAATTGCTACCAGTTCGGTACTACAGTCTGACAGTAGTCAGTCAGTCAGTAGTAGGCAGGGCGGTACGGCGGACGGCGCCAACGGACCCTCTAAGCACTGAAGCATGGCTAATTACTGAATGAGGGCCTACAAAATTAGGCCTGTCCTGTACCTGGTACCAGTATACTGGTATACGTCTGTACGTGATCTATAATGTATAATCACTGCACCGGTCTGCCGGTACCGCGGTACCAGCTGACCAGTCCTGTACCAGTCTGTCAGTATACGTGATCTATAATCACTGCACCGGTACCGCGGTACTAGTCAGCCAGTACTGTAAAACACCGAACACAGTATGGTATTGCAGTATTGTCTGATTGCAGGATTCCTGATTCAGGGATTGAGTACAGTACCGGTACTGCGGTACAGGCAGACAGGCCACAATGGTATTACTGTAATTTCGTAATTTGCCAGAAACCCAGCTGATTTAGTCTCCTAGCAACCCGCTGATGTCAGCGTTATAATTTTGGATAAATAACTGTGGCTCGCCCCACAGTTAAATCTCAGAATCTGTAAATTGAAGGTCCAATTTCCACAAAGCTGTAGAATGACAATCAGTCTGCAGGTCTGACAATAGTAGTGTGGAGTGGAGTGCTTTACCGTCTTAGTAATATCGGTATGTCGGTCTTGCTCTTGGTAGAGTTGGTACCTCACTATGGCACAGTAGGTCCCGTGTCTGATATCTCACACCAGCATACTACCATACCATACGCGGATACAGTGACAAGACAGTAAGATTACTAACTTCAGCACTGTAGTAGGCTTCTACCTCTGTCACCTGTCAGCCTTTACTGTGTTACAGTATAATTCCACTTACAACAACGATGGAAGTGGTTACAGAATAAAACCCGGTAAACATTCATGAATGGAGTCCAAATCCTATCTAAATTGTTTCATTTTCAATTACTTCCAATTTCAGATGGAATCTGAAAGTCTGGTAGGTACTTATGCACTGTACAATTACAATACACAACGCTAGTACGCGAATATTAACTAGTAGGTAAGGTATCCTGAATACGGGGACTTGTACTCAGAATACAACCTGAATGAAATATTATTTCAACACTTTCGTTTTTCAGCTGGGCTGGATTTCACTAATTACCTGAGAACCTGACTACAACTACTTCTATTTTATTTATTGATACTTTACTTAGCAGTATTTGTATCAATGATACACGTGTCATGAACACTCATCTGACCCATCAGTGGCAGCAATTGCGCCAGGGACGTTTAAAATACTTTATTGCGCGCGTCATTGGCAAAGCAAGTATAGTAGACCAGTATCAAATGTCAATGAAGAACTGATGCGCCAAATTCAAAGTGACGATTCCAGAAGTCAGCACGAGTTAGAATGTAGGCTCCAGTATCATTGTATTAACCATGGGGGTATTTTATCTTGCTGTATTGCACTTAAGGTGGTGTATCAAATCTGAAAAGTGCCGCATCATGAAAAATAAGAGTAGTTGTATCAAATATTTTCTTGTATGATTACGAAAAAATAATCGGCATACCCCCCCCCCCCCCCCCCCCCACACAGTTGCTAGTTATAGGGTTGAACATTTATGCATACTTTCTTGAACTACTTAATTTAGTGGAAAAAGCAATGTTTTAGTGATCAATAATGTTAAGGCGGTATCCTAGCCCAAGAACCTAGAAACTAGTAAGTAGCCTTTCGTTTTATAAATAAATTTTACCTCAATAACTTATCGCCTTGCTGAAAGTAAAATAGAGGAAGTTTACTCGCACAATTAATTATTAATAACACTATTAATATCAATGAACAAAAATATAATAGTTTGTTATTAACACTTAGCAGTTAATAATAGAATCTTTAATATTAATAAATAAAGAAAGGAAAGCACAATAAATAGCATGCGATTGTTCGAACAGGATAGGGGCTATTCTGTTAATTTTGGGTATCAGTTAACAATTCAGTTGATTTAAGAACTCGATCTGTAACTCTTGGAGCACAACAATTCCATCTTAAATAACATTGCGTAATCGACTCAGAGGCAATATTTAGCCTAACTTCTTAGGAATTATACGGCTACTAAAGGCGACGACATTAATTTCATATTATTTAAATGTCGCCGAAATAATGTTACTTTATTGTCAGGAAAATAAAGGCGTGTAATAAAAACAACCCAGAAGCCGATATCCAAGTATTGTTTGTCATTTAAATAAATGCGTTATTTTAATCTAATAGTAGTACGAAGAGAAATGCGGTAAAAGAAAAAAATAAGCACCACATAATAAACTTCATAAGCGGGAAATATGTAATATTCAGTAACTACTGAGCCCGAGCGAGAACGTCTGGTCGCAGAATCCCTGAATCTCCTACAGTGACTCCTTGGGAGGCCATCTCGGCGACCAGAGTCGGCTCGAAACGGAAGATAACGACGGTAGCCGGAACCAAACGGACATCCTCCAGAGTCGCCTCGCCATCTTCGCCAATAACGTCGCCGCTGGTGCTGAGCAACTGGAAGGGCTGCCAGCTGTTAACCAACTGAACGCGAACGAATTCGAACAACGATGAAACTCGTTCTTTTGTACCGAAAGTTCCCTGTATAAGAAAACCATCCGGGAACTTAACCCTAATGCTACAATATTTATATTTACGGATTTCCCGTATCTCGTCTTTCTCGCGCATCGCTTTGGTTCGCAACTGGAATTGCTGCTCCGCCAGTTCGCTTTTTCTCGATTGTTCCTTTCGAATATCCTCGATGGTTAGATTGTAGAAACCGTCGGGTAGACGCTCGAACGTGGACGCTGATTGGCTGCTGGAGGGGGCCAACACCTTGAGGCATCGATCGAGTTTGGGTCGGAGTGGTTTCGTCGTCTCGAGTTTGGTTTTAACGTCTTTAAGACGATCGAGTTTGGCTGCGTCTTCCGCCGATATTTCGTAGTATTCCTCGCCGTCTGATTGGTCGGTTGTTTTCTGGTAACCTGAATTAATTAAACGAAAAAATACAATCTAATAATAACTTTACCGGAATAAATCGATGATTACACAGGAGTGGCTCGATAGCTGGCAGCAAAGCTTGCAAAGTCGGCAATGACGTCCAGGTGAGATCGAATTGGTGTACCTACTGTACTTAGACGGTTAATAAGCTCGTCTTTATATTCAGACTAAAAATAATTAGCGGGTTACCTAGCATCTCGAGTATCTCTGGGGCCCCAGGCACCGGGATAACCCGCTCCTGGAAGGCTTTATTAGCCAATCGGATCCGTAGAAACCGCGGGTCGCCCGGGTGATCGATCAGGTTGCCAAGGTAACGACACAACACCTCGATACAGACCTCGGGTTTGGGAGCGGTGTGATGCAGGGTGTATATCATGTTTATGCAACCGAGAGCTGGGTCTTCGGTTCCTGAGTAGGATAATGTGATATTAAGTTTATAATATAATTAAATAGCAGCAACCATCAACAAATCTATAAGGACTATTCAGTGTATAAATACTGATGAGCTCTTATCACTGGTGTGATCATGATTATGTATTATGTAGTGCTGGGAGACCTCAAGTGGCAAAGTAAATAAACAATAGCTTTCATCCAAAAAGGCATCTTTAGGATAAGAGTATTACAAATTTAACGAAGTTTCGTTAATGTCGTAATACTCTTAGCATGAATAAGCCTTGTGGAGTGGATGAAAGCAAGCTAAAACTGTTGTTTATTTATTTGGTCACTTGAGGTCTCCCAGCACTACATATATCAGTCACAGTCAGTATATGCCTGCTGAAGTGGATTCAAATATTTTAAAGCCAAATACTGTAATATTCGACTTGCATATTTCACCTACTACTGTACTACAAGCGTGTAATGTACTGTGGCGTAATAATCTGATAATTACGTGTGAATTAGCGATGCAGGAGCAGGAGAATATTTATGGAAATGTAACATTATATCGTGAGGAAAAAAACGAACCTCTACGAATACGAAACTCTTTCTGTCTTTGCTGCTTTGTGTACCGGTAACATATCTTGGATTTTTTGTATTGTTTCGAATTTACGAGTAAAACGATAAGCTTATCGATAAGGTTATCGCTATCGGTAGGCCCTTATTCAGTGATTCTGTACCGGTAATTGTAGAAATGTAGATTAACTAACCTTGAGTGAAAATACATTCTTCGAGATGATCTTGTATTTCCGATTTCGGTAAGCTGACCGCGTCGCAAAGCGGACAGATAAAGTAGACCCCCTGGGATGCAGGCGGTGCCTCTAGAAGTTCCTCCTTTACGACATCCGGTTTAGAGCTGCTCGCCTCCAACTCCTTACGAACTTGCGCTCGGATAGCTCGCTGACCGGCTGTTAACGGCTGACCCTGTCCCTTTTGTTGTTGGGCGGAATCGAACCGGGACAGGGCAGCTTGTCCGGCTTTCTGTGAGGAGGCAGTAGGAACGACGCGGTGGGTCGGTGCGTAGCTGTTTGGGCTGTAGGAAGATGATGGAGACTCAGCTGTTAAACTATGTCCAGCGCCCAATCCCTTAAACTTTTTGTCAGTTTTCTTCTTTTCAAAAAATTTCTTTATTTTGTCCATATTATTATAGTTGTAGCCTACTGAGCCTATGTCAGTATGTCACTGTCAGCCTGTCAATAGCTGAATAGGGCCTACCGTTAACCGTATGTCAATGTCAGTAGGCCTATACCAGTATACAGGTATACCGGCGGCACACGGTATGTGTAGTGTACCAAACTCTACAAACAGTAATATGAGACAGTGCTGCAGTGGCAGTGCATGTTGAGAGTATGAAGGACAGGCAGACAATGAGTACAATCTGTCAATATTGCAGTATTGCAATAACAGAAATCAGGAAATGCTGTACTGCTGTACCGTACTACTGGACTGACTTCAAATGTGAACAACTGTTTTCGGAACTAAAACTGGAACTAATTTTTTAAACTAATAATACTGACTGAAACGAAACTTTATATATTATGGAATAATGGTAATGGAACTACAACTGAATTCCTCAAGATTTAAAATCAAAGTAAAGTATAACTTATAAATTGGAAATAAATATACAAATATTAATACTTTTCGACTTTTTTCGAATTACATTTAATACCGGTAATTAAGTACCTAATAATACAATTGTCAGTAAAAAATATTGTATAGGCCTATAAAGATAATGAGGAAAGCATTTTTTTTTTATTTTAAATTTTTTTACGCGTGCTTAATTGAACATGTGTGTAAATTTCAAATTCTTAAACGATAGTTTAAAATAAAATACACGTGGGCAGAAATTTCTATTTTTACATATAAATTTCAGTAAAATTAAACTACGGTTATTGCATGGAAATAAAATAATGTTTTTCTTTCCGTGAGCCGGACTATTGTGTTAAATATTGATCATTAAAACAATTTTATTAACATTAGGCCTAGGCCTACTGTACAACACAAAAAATAATGTCCATATAGTATATTCAGATACTGTAGTTGTTCGACGCAATCAAAATTCATCAAATTTCGTTTAAGATATTCACACCGCAATCGACTACTGTACATCATATAGGCCTAAAGTTATACATACAGTAGTATTCATTTTTACTTATGTAAAGTACTACTTGTGTATTCATTTTTTAGAGTATTAAAAAGTGATATAAAATGCAGTGGTGTAGCCAGGAATGTGAGAAGGGGAGGGATTGAAAAGTGCGAACCATGGGAGGGAGACAAACTCGCAAGCGCAGCATGCGAAGTTTTTTTTTTATTTTTAACGTTTAAAATGTAAATCTACATAGAGTATGTATTTATTGAGGGCCTGTTCATAAATTACCTCATGGGTCAGGTCAGGTATTCTAGGTCATTGATCAAGAAAACTTGCCACCTCCATGCAGCATAAAGGAGGTGCCATCTGTGGCTGCATAGACCCTCTTACTAGGGCAAATCTGGTCCTGTAACTAGGACACCCTTCGTTCTGGGATAAGGACGCCCTTGGTCCTGGATTAAGGACACATATACTTGGCTGCAGGGGTATATGGCCTGACCAGGCAGATGGTGATCTACCAATGGCTGGTTAGGAGTAGAGTGTTCTCATGTCCACTCTGAGTGCACTTCACTGCGACCTGCACCTGGCAGCAGGGGTAAAGGGCATGGCCCAGCAGATGAGCTGCACAGCCAATGGTGGGTCATGTGCGCCAGAGTAGATATGGGTGATGGGCCTCATATCTGACTCAACTGCGACACCCACCCTGTGGAATGTTTACTGGTTAAATACTAAAATGTTTAATATTATTGGGCGAAGGCTATGTACGCGGGCAAAGATTGGACGCGGCCGAAGGTTGTACGCGGGCAAAGATTGGACGCGGCCGAAGGTTGCAACCAACCGTCAGAACTGTTTGACGCCGTCAGAACAGTTAGACTGTACAACTCAATTTCTCTACGAAGTGAAGTAACGATTTTGTTATCAATTTATCCAGTGGTGGCCTTCTCGTCTTCTATTGATTGATCTTCCTCCTCTGGATTCTGGTCTATTATATATCACTGACAGTTTTTGTACTCAGCCATACGTGGAGCTCCTGCACGTTTTGGCTGTTCACCCCACCATCTAAGTATTGAATCTGGGAGATGGTACGGTACAACAATCCCAGATATAACCGTTTATGTGTTTTTTGTTCTACAGTACTTAGTAGTGAGGTAAATGATGAATATCATTTTTCATTATGTTGTGATGCTTATTCCGATATTCGTCCCCGCACAGTTTTCCAGTGTTTGAGACGGGGGGGAGGGGGGAGGGGGGGGGGGGGACTAATGGTCGCAACCAGTCGGCAGGTCGCGGCCTATCACAAGCCTTCTTGTCTAATTAACTATAACTCATCACGTTTTAGGCAATATGATTGGTGTAATGCTTATTGTACGGCTAAATAATAATTTCTTAATAAAGTACTAAATGTACTATAAGTAATACTATTTATATGAAAATTTTATTATTCTCATATATGTTATACACATACATGTATAAAGGCGACTATTCGTCAACCCGAAACTGAGAGTACAGTATAGTCGCAAGCGGTCTGCTGGTCGGCTTACATACTGTATATCATTATACTGTAGGTCTACAATAGAATATGGAGGGTCGCTAAAAGTCGCAAAAGTTTATGACAGACTACAGTATAGGTGGGTCAGGCTTAAGTCAGGTCAGGTATTCTAGGTCATTGATCAAGAAAACTTGCCACCTCCATGCAGCATAAAGGAGGTGCCACCTGTAGCTGCATAGACCCTCTTACTAGGGCAAATCTGGTCCTGTAACTAGGACACCCTTCGTTCTGGGATAAGGACGCCCTTGGTCCTGGATTAAGGACACATATACTTGGCTGCAGGGGTATATGGCCTGACCAGGCAGATGGTGATCTACCAATGGCTGGTTAGGAGTAGAGTGTTCTCATGTCCACTCTGAGGGCACTTCACTGCGACCTGCACCTGGCAGCAAGGGTACAGGGCATGACCCAGCAGATGAGCTGCAACAGCCAATGGTGGGTCATGTACGCCAGAGTAGATATGGGTGATGGGCCTCATATCTGACTCCATTGCGACACCCACCCTGTGGAATGGCAAACCAGGGTGTGGTATTTGCCCCGAGAGCTGACTCGGCAAAAAAGCACCCCCCCCCCCCCCAACCCCCACTATGGATTACATTAGCAATGCGGAGGTCCGGCCACTAGATGCCAGTGGAATTACCGGACACAATCGGCCTCACAGGCGTCAGTTAACTCCTGACCGGCTGCCTGTCTCACCCCCTACTGGAGAGAGAGCAGCCAACAATTCTTTGAGTCAGTTTCCTGATGACCTTTCTGGCCCAAACCCTGGGTCACCAGGGAGGCCAGATTGTGATGGGGAGAGGGATTCTGGAGTTGGAGGCTACTCTCATGTTCCACCCCGACCAACAAAGCCATTGGTGAATCTGAGGCAAGTCACTAGACTAGCCTCAGTAAACACCCTAACACTCGGGTCCCCAATGCGACAAGGTGAGCTGACTGCCTTGGCAGATAAGCTTTCTCTTAGCGCAGTGGGTGTTCAAGAGCACCGAATGCAGACTGGACAGACTGATGAGGTTCTGATTAAGGACATGGGGGGCGGTTGGCGACTCGCCCTCGCGTCAGCAGATGATAGTGGCAATGGTGGAATTGGTCTATTGATGGATCCAACTGCACATGCAGCATTGGACAAAATAGAGCAAATCTCTAACCGCATCATCCGTTGCCACTTCTCATGTTCTGGAAGACTGGCTAAGAAGTTTCCTAAGGTGGTTCTGATTGTGTGCTACTCTCCAACTAGTGTTGCCCCTGTAGAGGAGGTGGAAAATTTCTACCACAATCTACAAGCAGCAACTGATGGAGTGGATCAGCATGCATTCTTAACATTCCTGGGAGACTTTAATGCAAGTCTGCATCAATCACCTACATCGCCCTGGGTCTATAGCAATAGTGTTAACCGAAATTCTGTCCATCTTCAGGATTTTATCTCTGGAAATGGATTGTTTTCGGCTGGAACCCAGTTCAAGAAGCGAACTGGAAAGCTATGGACTCATAGTGGACCCAGTGGTCACAAGTCCCAGATAAACCATATTCTGTTTCGTAGGAAATACAGGAGCTCTATACAAGACTGTAATGCATTTACACTTCGACCCTTCTCCAGTGATCACCGCCTTATTGTGGCCAAGGTAAGACTTAGTCTGCGTGCTAGCAGAACAACGAAATCTGCCTTGCCACGGCATGACTGGTCCTCTCTGTTGCAACAGCCAAGTGTGAGATCCAGCTTCACACTACAGCTGAGCAACAGGTATGAGGCTCTTGCCTCTGAGGCGGCAGATCACTGTGAGGGCTATACTGCCTTTACAGAAGCAGTTAAGTTAGCAGCTGCAGAAACAGTTCCTGTATACCCTCGAAACAGGAAAAGGGCCCCCTGGACTGACAACAAAATTCAGAAGTGCCGAAATGACCTTCATAAGGCGCAGAAAGAGTCCCGACTCAAACAGACTACAGCGGCCAAGAATGCAGTTAAAGCTGCATCTAGGTCCCTGAACAGGCAGTACTCTGTTAATCTACAGGAGCTAATAAACCAACAGGTTGATGCCATCAATGATGCTGACGACAGCAGGCAATCATCCCAGGCATGGAAATCGATCAATCTGCTTACTGGGCGGAAAAGCCAACCAACCACCAAGGTTAAGGCTGAATCACCAGCCGATCGCCTCAATGGTTGGAAAGCCCACTTTGAAAAGCTCCTCAATAATGACAGGGTATTGCCTGATAACTTTATAGAAGGAAAAGTGTCTGAGTCTGTACTCCCAGATATTCCCATTGGCGATATCTCCTTTGCAGAAGTGAAGGCTGCTGCAAAGAGCATTAAGACCAATCGTGCCAGTGGAGTAGATGGTGTTCCCCCTGAGGTCTTTAAAATACCTGAGTGTTTAAAGCTCATCTATCCCATCATAGTAGACATGTACCGTACAACAAGAGTCCCACAAGAAATGAAAACAAATAAGTTGGTGCCAGTCCCCAAGAAGGGCAACCTAACACTCTATGGTTCTTTTCGGGGAATCTCATTGATCTCGATTGCTGCAAAACTATACAATAGAATTCTATTAAATCGCATCAGGGATCCCATTGAGAGACTGCTACGTGGAAATCAGAATGGGTTCCGTAAAGGTCGTGGGACCATGGAGCCCATTTTGGCACTTGGAATGATAATTGAAGAGTTATCAAAAAAGAAAGACAGGCATCTGGCTGTTATCTTTGTTGACTTCTTCAAGGCCTTTGATTCAGTCTCTCGCTCACGTATGTTCAGCATACTTTCATTATATGGGATTCCTGATGAAATTATTGCAGCAATCAGATCAGTATACGATGGTTCGACAACATTTGTGTCTACTGTTGACGGTGACACAGAACCATTTGAAGTGTTATGGGGCGTACTCCAAGGAGACACGCTTGCACCATTCTTGTTCATTATTGTGGTTGACTATGTTCTACGCATGTCCTTAGATCGTCATAATGATGATGGGGTGATGATAACTCCACCTACTGGCTCCAGAAGTCGAGGAAATCCTGCCAAGTACCTAACTGATCTAGACTTTGCTGATGACTTAGGAGTACTCTCAGAATCATTAGAGGGAGCCCAGCGGCTCCTCAGCTCATTAGAACATGCTGCTTCTAGTGTTGGTCTTTTTATTAACTCCAGAAAGACCAAAATTCTGACAGTTAACTTTGAAAGTCCTCAGCAAGTCTCTGATCGGATGAGCATAAGCTCAAAGGATGGTATGCTTGAGCATGTGGACGACTTCTGTTACCTGGGATCATGGATCCGGAAGTCAGGTGAGGACCTTCGAATACGTAAGGGAAAGGCATGGGCAGCCTTGAATAGGCTTTCCAGGATTTGGAAGTCACCTAGAATTAATCGGAAACTTAAGGTCCGATTATTTAGAGCAGCAGTAGTTCCAGTACTCCTCTACGGGAGTCCATGCTGGGCTCTAACTGCTGAGGACACCAAATCTCTGGATGGCACATTCACAAGAATGCTACGCCGGGTACATTGTGTCAAGTACAATGCACACATCTCCAACCAGACACTATATAACATTGGAGGTGTCTCATTGGTTCCCCCAAGCTTGACACTAGAACAAAATCGCCTCCGCTTTGCAGGACATTGCTTTCGCCGTGAGAACCAGCCAGTGCATAATCTTGTACTTTGGCAGCCTCATGGAGTGAATAAGCATGGTGGACAGCCCATGACTTTCTTGAGACGCATCTTAAAGGACACTGGCCTTAAAGATGCGGATGATCTAGCAAATGTCATGGGTGATAGGGAGTTGTGGCGGTGCAATTTTGTTGACAAGCCGGCACAGCATTCTTAAAAATGCAGCTGCAATGCAGCATGCCGATCCTAGTAGTAGTAGTAGTAGTAGTAGTAGTAGTAGCCGACTTTGCCGACCAATTCGACTCTTTCATGGTCGGCTGGTCGGCTTACATATCGGTTCCACCTATAGTCTACATATAAAGTTTTGCGACATTTAGCGACCCTCCATATATACACCATGTCCTGGAATATTGTGTCGTTATTCAGGTACCTGCCCCCCCCCCCCCAAATTTTTCTACATACCAATCGTCATGAGATTGTATGAAATTTGAAACAGAGATAGCTTCACCTCCCTACTTCCTGGGTGAGGCAGAATTTTTATTTTTGCTTTCCTTCTTTAGCTACAAGCGTTTGAAAAAGGTGTCTCCTGCGATATTACACCTGTTACACCGCGGTTATTATTCAATCTCATAGTGATTTATAGGTACGGTTAGAAAGCTGGCCATGCCAGGATTCCAAATATTTATCGTAATCTGAATTTCGTCTTAAAATAGCTGAGATATGGGCATATTCTAAAGTTGTATGGTTTTACACCCGCGCAAGGCTATTTTATTCTATTAAATAAAAACACCATATTCTAGAACATTTTGTTTATGGATGAATAGCTACAGCTTTCTCTGCCAAGTTTTATTATCACTATAACTGTACTCTACAACCCAGACAGTAAGCAAACAAAACATTAACTGGTTTAGCTGGCTAGTACAGTCTCAGCTGAATAACTCTTCCCAGTGCATCCTTGCCATGTTAATTAATTGGCGTGCAAGCTAAATGACTGTTAGTTACACAGTGTGTTGGCTACTCAGTGTATTGTACTATGCTCTCATCGCATTATTGTTTTATTTTGAAATCTTTGTGCCAACATTAATACTGTGGAGGCTGTATGCTTATAAGGCTGAATGTTTACTCAGCCTCATAATGATTCTCCATAAGGCTAACATTATAGTATGAAATATAAAAATATGTTATAATAATAATATAATTGTTGTAATTAATTAATATCGTGGTTTACATTGAATAGTGTAAATTGTTTATCGCGGTTTACATTGAAACATCCATCTCAACTTGTTTTACTTATTACAAAAATAAGAACGAATTTGTCTTATCACTTCTTGTGCGCGATTGTATTGAATTCATGACAACTGCTGTTATTATTATTAATCAATTGACACCTCGACTCCTCTCTGACTCTATCCGATAGAATTAAATTATCATTTCGCTAACTTCTCTCATCTTCTATAATCACAACAGCTTTTATAATTCATTGGATTATTACAACATAATAATTATAGTTTGAAGTTGTCTAGAAAATTTCTCGTACACCACCGGGACTACCCTCACACTAATAAGAACATCAGACAGAATAAAAAGCTTTTTCTTGACTCGTACTGTCTCCTACAGTACGACTTGCTTCACGGGGCGCTAGGCCCGGCTCTAGTGTATGTAATTTTGTTACATTATGTCAACTTTTCAGCGTTCGGTATGTGAAGAAAGGATTTTATGGATACGCATTTATACATTTTAAAATTCGACACAGCAATAAAGATCAATCCATCCCATATCGAGGCCACATATGCTGCCTTCCATCTGATTTGCAACCAGGAGGACCGCGATGCTCTCATGGACACAACACTATGGGGCGTTGGGATCTCGATCAGAAACTACAAGCTGAATGATGATGAACGCAAATCACTCGGTCTCCGCCCACGGATCTACACACCTCGTAGGGCTGACCAGACGCAGACCACGGAAGCTGGTTTACAGGATAATAACCAGGACTGACAAACGGTAAAGATAACACTATGGAATGTGGAAGGACTGAAATACCTCGCAAATACCTTAACAGACTCAGAACTCTATCTGAACGCCGATATAGCCTTATTTACAGAAACTATGTCCACTGAAAACTCATTCAACAACCGCGGCTACTATACATTTAATCAACCTGCAGTAGCTCCAGCGCGGGGCCGCCCCTCTGGAGGTCTAATACTATGCAAACCTAAACACAAACCATCGGCCCTGGCCCAATCGGAATCGTTCATAGTAATCAAAACCAACTCTTCCTTCTATATAGTATTTTACTTTAAACCTGATACGCATCTACAGGATATCTTCCTCGTGGTTAACGAAGCACTATCGCATATTGACGACTCGGTGGCGACGGTTATTGGGGGCGACTTCAACTGCCGTCTAGATCGAGGAAACCGTGGCTCTGACCTCACCAACCACCTCAACGCGCTCGGGTTCACACTGCTAAATAATCCTGATCTCCCAACATATATATCGCCACAAGGTGAAAGCACCATCGACCTAATGTTTATAAAATACCCCGCTACAATCCCTCAACCGATTCCCACCTCAGAAGTGATAACCGATCCCATAAGAAAACACCAGCGTGTCTGTACATCAATTGATCTTCCACCACCATCCACTGACTCACTGTCTGGTAGGCCAGCCCCACTTAACCGAAAATTAGATCTAAATTGCTTATCATCAAACCTAAATACAGAATTATTCTCCAGATTTATAGCCGATAATGACCTAGATGCTGCTACGGAACTCCTCACTGGCTCCTTAGTCAACTCAACGACTAAACGTCTAAACTCCTCCCATAGCGGCAAACCCTGGTTTGACTCACATTGTAAGTTATTGAAGTCGTCCGTAATGAATGCGATGTTGAGACGCAACCATTCTGAAACCGAACAAAGAGAGTTCTGGGAAATCAGGAAACAATATAAGCGGACAATTAAGGAGAAGCGAGAAGCGTTTGAGAAGGCCGAGCTGGTCGAGAAACTAAACCGAGCCGAAGTTAAACCTTGGAATCTACTAAAGAACCACACAGCCACGGTGGCACCAATTGACTCTACAAAGCTGGAAACCCATTTCCAAAATCTCCTGGGAGCATGCAACAATCCACCTAACTGCCCTAACATCCCATCTACAACTCAAAGAGAGAGGAACGAGGATACATGGTATAACAATGAGATAACAGAGGACGAAGTGCAAGAAGTGATAACAGGGGCAGCAAACAACAAAGCCGGTGGCCCTGACCGTTTGTACTACGAGCACTTGAAGCTTGCCCTCCCGCCATCATTCTGTCGATTCTAACACTACTGTACAACGCGTGTCTAAACCTAGGGAAACTCCCTTCTGGCTGGCTGGAGAGCATAATTATAATAATATATAAAGGTAAAGGCGCTCTCACAAACCCCGATAACTACCGCGGCATCGCGCTGTTATGTGTACTCCTGAAAACATTAACGGCTATCATAAACAATAGAATACGAACCAACATCGACCCAAATGCAATCCCTAACGAGCAACACGGCTTCATCCGAGGAAAATCGACTATGGCTGCAATTAAAGAATTGTTAACTGACATCGCAAACGCATTAAACTCACCTAGCCGCAACAACCGCCATATCTACGCCGTATTTGTGGATTTTAGAAAGGCCTTCGACTCGATTAGCAGAGCTATTCTTCTATATAAACTATACAATGCCGGCATAAAGGGGAAACTATATGATACTATCAAAGCCCTAACCTCAAACTCAGTCCGAATTTATGACGGCTTAACCATGTCGAACATTATTAAACAACTACGTGGAGTTTTACAGGGGGATTGCCTATCTCCCACGTGCTTTATCCTATATATTGCCGCGACTTAGCCAATGCAATTCGCAGGGCGGTATCGTTAATTAAATTTATATTCTACGCGGACGACCTTGTCTTCTATTCGGAAAACCGTGATGATATCCAGACACCCCTCAATGCGCTACACAGCTGGTGTACCGTCAACGGAATGGATGTCAACCTTGTTAAGACTAAAGTTGTAAAATTTAGGAAAGGTGGCCGGCTCGCCCAGAATGATAATTTCACATACAGTACAACGGCAATCCAGTAATAATCTCTAGCGAATACGAATACCTCGGAATCACTTTACAACCATCTCTCAGCTTCACTGTACATGTAAACTCTAAACTCAAATCAGCTTACAGCATCATCGGATCCATCAACCACCTCCCACTTTTATCCGTCGAAACTGGAATGCAAATATTTAATATGAAAATTGCTCCAATTGCTACTTATGCCATTGAACAGATCGGCCCATTCCTCAAACTGATACATCTAAAGAACCTCGATAAAATAAAGAACGCGCACGTCAAACGCATGTTAGGACTACATACCTCAGCCTCCTCCACTCTTGCACTACATCTAATCGAAACGGATACATTCATCAATGACATAATTTCAAAATCTCCAACCATATTCAATAACGACGTTTTAATTGCCTACCAGAACTTCCGTGATGAACGCGAAACAAACTATACAGAAGAAAGATACTCCCTTGGTCCCGCGTTCACCAACCGCACCTGGAGACGTCCAGGGCAGCGAAACCGGCACATACTAACCCGGTGCACCTCCCACGGGTTCCACCACAAACTCTGCAGTAACTCTGAACCGTTCCACGAACTTGCTGCTAGTTGTGAGTGGTATAGATTCTGTGGCGACTCCTGCGAAAACCGCTACCACGCTCT